>CAUYPK010017386.1:0-27979 GCA_963574355.1 Loris lydekkerianus
TTTGCAAACTTAAAAATAAAGTGGAAGGCTATGTTGAATATTGGGATGAAAATGTGTCAAATGGTTTATGAAGCTAGTATATGATGCCCCATGATCATATCAATGTACACAGCTATGATTTAATAAAAAAAAAAAATTAAATAAATAAAAAAAAAAAAAAAGAAAAAGAGTTCAAACATTGCTTTGAAGGGTGGTCTAGGCACTGGTATCAATGCATAGCTTCCTAAGGGGAGTACTTCGAAGATGACTATAGTGATGTTCAGCAATGAGGTATGTTGCACTTTTTCTAGAATGAGTTTGTGATCTTAATTGTCAGATTTCATATACTGTAATAAAGATTATTATGTGAATGCGGACACTGTCTCCTAAAATATCTTATTGTACTTTACTTGCCTAATTTTGGACTGTGGGTGGCTATTGGTAACAAACTATAAATTAGAGGGGACTAATGTACTATCTTGTAGATTAATTCTTTGGTTTTGAAAGAAGTGATTGACTAGTAGGCCCACCTTTCTAAAATTGCCCTTTACAGCCTCAAATTTTTATCATCTTCATTAATCAGAATGTATGGAAAGACACTACTCACCAGCTCTGTCCTCTCACTGATTTTGTGAACAGCCATTAAGTGTTACCTGACAATTACTTCACTCCTTGTCAAGAGTGAACCTAGGCAAATAGAATGTATTGGTATTTCTTGGCAATTGGACAATTTTTAGTCTTCATCAAAACAAAATGTAAATAACTTCAAAACATGTTATCCAAGACATTGAAGGTTTCTAAATTTAAAAAAGAAAGAAAGAAAAATGGGAGATAAATAACTTAGAAAGCTTCATATTACATTCAAATCAAATTTTGAACTCTTTTTCAGGAGTGGCCACGAGGACCTGACAATTTGTGAATTCATCCTGGAAAAAGTGCTTTGAAGGGTAGACTGGGAGCTGGTGTAGGTGCATGGCCCAACCAGGGGAGTACTCAGAAGGTGACCATGGTGATATTCAGCAATGAGAACTGTAGCAATTTGTCTAGGGTGAGTTTTGGAACTTAATTGGCCTCACATATTTCCTTTCTCCTTCAGTGAACCAGTTTAGCAGTGAATGCAAGGGCTCGCACAGGTGGTGTGTCTAACATGGTGTCTCCTTCGCTTCTGTTTTTGAGTCCTAGCCCTACTGCTTACTACTTGTGTAACTCTGGCTGACTGCTCAAACCATTTGTAAGATGAGAATAACGAGTCCTCTACTCAAGGCATTAGTACTGGAATTAAACAAGATAATATTCAAAAGTTATATTATTATTCAGTTCATTTATGAGAAAATTTTTACTTTGATGGTATTTGTGTTGCTCCTGAGAATCTTGTCTTGTACACGGGCAGGCTGTGTTGCTGCCTGGGTTTGGTCCAAACACTCCATGTATTTGTTTAATTTCCATGCAGAAATACCCAGAAGGACTTAACAAGGAACAAAACCTCTCTCTCCTCAAATGCCCAAGAGGCACCCCTTCTGAATCTTGTCTGAGTTCATAAAAGACTTAAAAAAAATTTTTTTTTGACACTGAAATGGCCAGAGGATCTAAGTGTTTCCAAGGAGTGACAGTAAAAGCAGGGGGAAAAAGCCACATCCCACTGTGCCCAAACAAATCTGGACCTCAAAATTTCATTACCATCCCTGCCTCTCAGTTATTTCATTCATGTAAAGCTTTGCATAAAAGACAAGAAAGTAACAGAGCCCACAGGTATTTTTCAGGACAAAGATGATTCCCAGGGCTTCAAATTTCCAAAGTAACACCTGGAGATAAGTTGGTGTACATGAATGAATATCTCATTGTTGTTTTGAGGATTTCTCTGTAAGTATCTTGCTTTAAGAATGAAGGGTGATGCAAATCTGGAAAACATCTCCAGTGCCTCCAATTAAGCAAGAATTAAGCACGTTAGAGCATGAAAGATTGAGTAACAATTCATACCTGTGGTGTCTCAATGTTAACTGTGAGCCTAAACGTAGGCTATCATCTCCTAAGCATGAATTCTTTTTATGCAATAGCTCAAGGCCTTGAATATGTAATTGTATTTTTTTCTTTAAGAAAATTACTTATAAGGGAATGTTGAAAAATAATCTCCCTGAAAAAATAGTACACAGCACATGAAAAATAAATCTAGGTAAATTGAGTTATGAAAAATCTATTCCAGTAGGAGCTGAAGCTTTGAAGTCTTTTCCTGTTCAAAAACAAAAGCTCAGCTTCCCAGATGACACGCTGCCAGCACAATGGGCTTTCAGATGTCACAGAAACTTATGGTCTGTGTGGGCTTCCAGGTTATCCTGGGTTTAAGCCTGACTTACTGTCACTCTCCCTTCAAGGTCCTTTCACTTCCAGTGAGAGGTGGTATTTCAAGGCTCTACAGTGCTTGTTTTTGTGGGGAATTATCTTTCTGAGACCATAGCCACTGGCTGGCGTGCATATAAGCAGTGCTTGGATTCTTTCTAAGAAATGATTCTTGGAATAAGAACCTGGAAGTTCTTACTCTGCCGACCTGGAGGCAGAATTCTACAATGGCTGTGAGTGTGGAACTTAGAATCAAGTGGTCTGAATTCAAAATCCATTTTGCCAATTCTCTAACTGGGTGAGCATGGATGAGTTGCTTATTCAAGAAGACTTCCTCCTTCCCTAAATCTCAGCATCCTCATCTCAGCTGAGAGAGTCTCAGGGAAGGAAAAACAAAAATAATGTGCTTAGGACAGGCATGGCATAAAAAGAGCCCTCAAGGAGAGTTAACTCTTTTGGTTAACTCTGAACGTTTTGGGATATAAGATATTGGTGGGCGTTCTTTTGACCAATAGTTTAACTGAACTACAGTAAGAATTGATTTACTCAGATAGAAGTAATCAAAAATTGTGAGGGTTTTCTATGGTCAAGAAGTAAGGCACTTTGTCTATTTTTGGGGTATATTGACCTCAAGAAGTTTCTATTTGAGGAGATTGAACATACATAATGATACCACAGAAAGTGGCAAAGCTATAAGAGAACATAGATAATGTGCTACTTGATTCAGAAGTGGAAGAGATTATAATCTAGTCCAGGAAAGTCAAAAGACATTGCAGACGAGGTTCGTGGTATAATCTTCATGTTTCGATAGTAGAACTCATATAATCAACTTGAAAATTTCAGGTTGAGAAGATCTACATTCTATAGTGTAAAGATTTGGTCATGTCTGGGAGAGTTCAAGTTCAGTGTGTATTCTCTGATTACAGTAACCCCTGGCCATAAAATCAGTATCCATTTAAAATGAGAATCAGGTTTGGCTTTCCCCAGAGAACAGCTGGCCATTTGCCCAGTGGTCTGTGCAGCACTTAACTTTACTACTTTGAAAAGAAGGGGAGGGCAGGAGGAGAAGAAAAAGAGGGATGCAGGGCTGATCTTTGTAAAAACTCTGCATTATGATCAGGTGTCAAGAAGACTTATATTCCCAGAGAACATTGTCTTGGTCTAGGTTTGAATAAAGGAATTATGTGCTTTTCTTTTTCTCTTTCTTCTAATTCTCCTTCCATCTTCTTTTGTATTATTTGCTATGCTATTCACTCTTTTGTCCATTCATTCATTGAACATTTATTAAGTTTATAGTCTTGGAGGTAAGAAAATGAATAAAACAAGCTTCCTTGTACAAGTTATACTCAACATACAGGGAGTGGAGTCTTCCTGAAATGCCCGTGAGAAATATTAGTGTGGTGAAACAATCATATCTCACTGCAGCCCCTATATTTCTTCTATTTTGTGTTTCTAAATGATATTAGGATTTAAGATTGTCTACCTTTTAATTTTTGTATGTTTCTACTTCATCCTTCTAACTCTTCTTCCTAAGTGAGCAGCTTAGCTTGTATATAAAAGTATTTTCTTTCTCTCTCTTTCTTTCTTTCTTTCTTTCTTTCTTTCTTTCTTTCTTTCTTTCTTTCTTTCTTTCTTTCTCTCTCTCTCTCTCTCTCTCTCTCTCTCTCTCTCTCTCTCTCTCTCTCTTTCTTTCTTTCTTTCTTGTTTCACTTTGTGGCTTTTGGTAAAGTGTGGTGGCATCATAGCTCATAGCTCTTGGGCTCAAGTTATCCTCTTGCCTCAGCATCCCAAGTAGCTGGGACTACAGGCCCCTGTCACAATGCCCAGCTATTCCCCCCCCCCCCCCCTAGAGGCCGGGTTTCAATCTTGCTCAGTCTGGTCTCTAACTCCTGAGCTTAAGCAATCCATCTGCTTTGGCCTCCCAGAGTGCTAGGATTACAGGAGTGAGCCACCAAGCCTGGCCCCTAAAAGCATTTTCAAATGGATTCTCCTCTTATTAGGTTGAATTATAGGCATGAAAGGGAAATGATGGTACAGCTGGGAAAATTGGTTGGAAATATATTCAGAAATGATAATACAGTAACACTGGTTGGATTGTAGATGAGAATAAATGCTTTTTGCTGTTGTTATCTACATCTAGAGGCATCTAATCATAGCTAGTTTTATGGGTGGGCCACTATTTGTATAGTATGTTTTGAGAGGATTGGAAAAGGAAGAGAAAAACCTTGTTCTAAAAATATTTCCCCCCTTTGATTCCTAAAACATTTAGACAAGCAATTTACTGTCTCAATTACTGTCTTCTTTGTTCCTTTTTTTTTTTTTCCAAATGCTCCTTCCTTGCGCAGGATTATATGAGAAACCACTCTTAAGAAACCTTCTTTCTTTTGTTCAACAAAATTCCATTTTTTAAATATAAATAATTATTTATGGGCACACTTACTTATACACAAGACTGGGAGTATATATTTCAAAATGTTTGCAAGGCTTATTTTTGGGTCAGAGGAAAATGAGTTTTCTTTTTAGAGACAGGGTCTCACTCTGTTGCCCAGGCAGGAGTGTGGTGGAACAATCATACTTCACTGCAGACCCGAACTCTCAGGCTCAAGCCATCCTCCTGCCTCAGCCTTCCAGATAGCTACGACTACAGGCATGGGCCACAATGCCCAATTAATTTTTTGTTTGTTTGTTTAATTTCAGGTTATTATGAGGGTACAAACAATTAGGTCATAATTTTTGAGGTGAGTCCCTCTTGTAGTTGTGTCCCACAAGAAAATGCTCTCATAAAATCAGTTTCTTCTGTAATTGGGAAAGATGTGCAAATCAGAGTTTACTGTTCTTTGTAAATATAACCTAACACCATCCATTCAATTCTGTTTAATGAGGAAAGTACAGACTGTTGCATTCATTTTGCTTCTTTCTGTGGAACACTGGGCCATATCTATGATGAAAAGTAGGTAGAAAAGGAAACATTTAACAAATATAGAGCCTAAAAAATATTCACCCAAAATGTCTAGACTATTAAGGTATCAGTTTATTTTCTGGGCTTTGATTATCAGGATAATGACCTTATTTATTCCATTCACTCTACCTCAGGAAATGGCCTTGAAATATAACAAACATTGTTATGGTCTTCAAACTGCTAATAGAGAACTTACCCAGTTTTGCAAGTTGGATTAGTTGACACAAGACAGAAAACTAGAATACATTTGCATTCATTGGTTCAGTGGAGTTTCTTACTGAAGTATGTTGTGCCACATTATCTCATCACTGCTTTGTAACTGACATATGTCCAATTGCCTTATATACTTTAGAAGTAACTGTCATTTTATCTTGAAGAACAATTAAGTCTTCTGAAGGCTAAATGTTTCTAAGGAAGGGAAAAAAAAGCTAGACTACAGTTTAATTTATTGAAAGTTATTTATAATTTAGTACTTACTGTCCTGAAAATGCCTGTCCCCTTGGAAATATGATTCAGATGCCCTGAACTGAAGAAACATTTTCCTTTTTCCTGTGTAAAATATGAAACAAAAGACAACTGAAAAACACTTCATTAAAACAGTTCCTTTGTCCTTTTGACAATGAAAATTGAAAAGAGATATGCCAGTTTGGCTATGTGGGTGGTCCTCTTGCTATTCTAACCTTAACCTGACCTCACAAAAATCACTGGAAGTTATTTAATAGTTTTAAAGACTTTAAAAATATATAATGAGAGGCAATAGTCTTGTTCACTAAGGGACTTCAGAAATGTCATGTATTAAAAATGACGTTTTATAAACTGAAAGATCTGCCCAATAACTTCTACTCTATGTTTACCAAGGACATGACCTGTTTTCATATCTCAATGCATATTTCTCTAGTCAGTTCATTTATACCCATTCTTTCAAGGTCTTCTATAAACCAGTTTTCTCCCTCAACTGCATGTAATTGGTCTAAGCCAATGTATGTATGATGTGCATGAAATGAATTAAAAATATGTTCCCCATAGGAATAGCTCTGACATTTCTTTTTTGGCTCAGTAATTCTAGAACATTCCTCATCTCATAATGTCCTGAATTTCTTCAGAGTGCAGCAAAAATGTGGGGGGTTGATTATCTGAAAAAATTTAGATACTAAGTTCTCAGGTTTTTTGTTTGTTTGTTCTCTTTTTTAATTAGTTTCGTTTTTGAGGATTGACTGAGAAACATCAGTCTAGTTACCAGAAAAACTATTTTTTGGGTTAGTCTGTTTTGCTTGTCTGATAATTCAGTCTAATACTTTTGTGAAATAAAAAATGAACCACATACTTTTGCCTTTGGTTAACATTTCTCTGTTAAATGAAATGTGGTATTTTAACTCTATTAAAATGATGTTGTCCCAAACCACCATATAGTAAAAGTCATTTTCTTTTTGCACTGTTACTAAGTAGCTTTGTTTAGTTTGGTTGTAGAAAAAACAAAACTAACAAGCAAACTGGCTCTTGTATTAGAGATACATCCCTGCTCAGTAGCATGTAGGGACCCTTTGGGGATGTTGCTGTAAAGTCTTAGGAAATGCGTATTCTTTCTCTGAACTATCATAAGATATAAAAATGAAAACTACTATTTCACAACGTTCCTGTAAAATGGAGTCATTGCAAGTTGTATTTTTTAGTACATTGTACACCTTTTGTTATTCATCTTGACATGAATCATGCTTACAGAATGTTTGGCAGTACTTTGAGTATAAGTTCCCAAAAGAGTATTCAACATAGATTAATTAAGACTGTTATTTAATGGATTATGAATACAAGTGCTTATTAAAACATTTATTGAAGATAAACAATTATGTAATAGAAACCAGCTATAGAATATAATATGACTAATGAAAAGGCAATTGATTACAAATGACATAATTACTCAAAGTTAAGAGCTATGTAATTGATATTACTATATTACTTGTTATTCCCTATGTAGACTTCAATAAGCATTTTGATCATTATATAATGTGCAATAACTTGCTTATTATATCTGAACAAAGAGTTACTTTCCAACTTGGTACATGTGGCCTTAACACTGCTTATGGGAGTTGAGAAGCTTATCGCTTTACTCTTAGGACTGAGGAAAGACATTGACAAAGAACGTTTATTAAATGTTGCTGATTGTAGTTTATTTGGGAAATATATAAAAAAAAAAAAAAAAACAACACAAGGTCTTTGACTGGAAGCTCCTGCCAACTCTCTGACAAATGAGGAATGTGACACGCCGAGAGAGGCCACTCAGTTTCCACAGGGAGAACTTAAGGCTACCATTTGAATTTTTGTGACTTGCTCTTTCATAAATAATTCTCTGAGAAATAATTGCATTATCATTGTCATCCTTGAGGAGTTTACCAGGAATTAGTAGCTTTGTTTTCACTCTGGCATTCAAATGAATGTTTCCCCTAACTTCTCTGTAGTTCCTTGGTTTCCACAGTAACCTGATATGCTTGGTGGTACAGAGAAGGGGGTGAGATTTAAAGAGGTACAATCAGTAATTTATGACATTTAGTTCTAGGCTATGAAAATAAGGAATATGTTATGAAGTTAGAATAGCATGTATGGAATTAAGCCCTTTCCCAAGGGCTTAGCGGGGCGTAGAGATGGGGATTGGAGTGAGGAAGGATAGAAAATGCTAAAGACAGTTTTCAGCATATTTGATAAGTTACAACCTATTATCAATAAGTATTTTAAAGGCACGTAAAAATTTGTGTTTTTTAGCAAAATGGCCCAAATCTAGTTGTGAATATTATTCTCCAAAATTCTGACGTTTCTGGATCACATCCTAATAGAGGACTTTGTTACCTATTTTTAAATATTATATACCAATCTTATTTTTCTAAAGAATATACAGGAAGGAATAGCTTGTGTTTAATGGTGAAGGGAAGCTGTCTATGTGCTTATTCGTATTCATGTTCTAGAATGCATTTGAAGAATAATTTCATTTATGAGTTGTGTCTTTAAGATGTAGATAGTCATGATATCTCTGCTATAGTTTGATGACATGGATAAAATGGCTTTGAAGCTTGATGGTTGACCAAGAATTTCAGGAGAGCCTCAGGACGACCTTTCTGATGGATATTAGGCTGGCCACAGCTTTTAGTTTTTAGAAGGCATAGCCCTGGACGAGTTTGTGAAACTTCGTGAGTGTGTGTATGTTGAGTTGAGAGTATGTGTGTGAGTAGCATCTCTTTTTCTTTTCACACGTTCATTGGCTGTACTCATCTGCAGATATTGCTAGATGTCTGTGGCACTTACGTTTAGATCACCATGACCTTCCCTCTTTCCTCTTACACACTTGGGGGTGAGCACGCACAAATAAATGCATGCACTGTACAGATAACTCTCATATGTCTACATTTTCATCCTCCATGCTTACTTCCTAATTTTTTAAAAAAATTATCTGTTTGATGTTGCATTCTCTTTGGGATGTGCTACGTAAGGGTAGAAAAATATTATAGTGGCAAAGCTGAGAACACTGACTTTGGATCAGACTGCTTTGCCTTTGAACCCCTATTCTAACACTTGTGTCTTTAGTGCCTTAGCAAACTTTTTTAAATTCTCTAAGAAAATTTCTCTTTCTGTAAATTCAGAAAAACTAAAAAAAAAAAGATCACATCTACTACTCAGTATTGTTATCAACAATGAACGAAATGATTCATACGAAGTGCTCCGCAAAGTGCCATCTATACAAGGTGTCCCATAATTTATAGAACAGTTGTTTCTGGTGTTATTGAAGAAGAATGAGCTACCCCCACCTAATCAGATCTACGTCTAAGTGTGAGAGTCAGATTAATTGTCTCTTATTCACTAAGGCTTATAGGAGCTGTTATCTTTCCTGTCTTCCATACATGCTTCTCACGCCTGAGGGCCAGGTCAATCAATTTAGTCAGCTCTCTTTATGGAAACTTACTAGGCACAGTGGGCTATAGTGAATGAAATGAAACATCTTCCTTGCCTTTATCCACTTATGAGATTCTCTTTTTACCTCCAAGATTGCCTTTGTTTCATTTGACATAAATTTGATACATTTCTTTGTTTGAAAGTTGTAGGAGAGGAGAGTAAGGTGAACAAAACATGGAAGCATAGTGTAGTTAGGGGCTGTCTTATTCACTTTTGAATCTTCAATATAAGGGGCATGAAGTGCTTAGTAATGAATGAATGAATGAATGAATGAATGAATATTCCTCCAGATGTGCCAGGTTATCTCCCAAGGAGTAAAGACCTTTACCCTAGAATTGGTCTGTAGTGCTTCTAGCATAGAACGGTATATATCCAGGTCCTCAGTGTGACCATGTGGGAGCTAATGATAGAATCATTCTCATAAAATTTCATTTATAGGGCAGTCCTTAAAAATTATATGTCTGTGAGTTTATGTCAGCATAAATGGAGGATGGGAACAACTATTTTGTCCTATTTTTTCTTTTAAAGCAAGAGATCTTAATCTAGGATTAGAAATTCTCATGGTGCTATATTATTAAAGTATCCCCCAAATTTGGGTGCATGTACTTTTTTTTTTTTTTCTGGGAAAGGAATTAAAAGTTTTCACCAGATACTTAAGGGATCTAACAACTTTAAAATGTCACTTCTGAATTTATAAACCTTTTATTTGAGAGCATGGAAAAAAGAGGTCTCTTAATTCCATTGACATTCAAAGTATACCTGCCAATGACAGTCCAGCTCAATTTCTCAGATTTAAATTTCAAATCTGGGAAGCTACTAGATTATTCCATCAACTCATGTATATTTCAAATATGGCACGTAGAAATGTTAAATTCTAGATTGGATTGGATGGATTGGACGTGAATTAAATGTAACATGGGGTGGAGTTGCAACAAAAGTTTCTGGGGGAAACAAACTAAATTTTGGTTTGAAGGAAATGTTGAAACAATAAGAAACTAACCATGTCTTAGGGATTGATGAGATAAACAACTGATGTCAATATAGGATGTTTTTGAGTCAATGACTTTGTACAGTCTTTTCTGGAGACATAGCAAATAATTTTTCCTTTAAATATATAATCCACTATTCAGAAACTTCAGGACATTAAAAGCTGGTAAAGGCGGGATAGGGTGACTTATGGCAATAACACATTAATGAATGATGATAGAAATAATTTTTATAATTTTTAGCCTTCATATTTAGGCTGTTGTTCATCACTCTGGCATTAGCAGATGGAACCTATATTTCATTTAAAAAATTTTTGCAGATATAGCACAGGTCCATTTCAGATTTGTCTTATAGAAAATATGACTATGTGTTTTGAAAATGAGCCTTATGAGCACCTGTAAAACATATTTCTACATGAATAAAAAGAAGTATGGCAACTGAAGTTCAATGGGAGGTGGATTATCTATCTTTGGATTGAGAAATAGGTCAGTTTGAATACCAATTTCACTGCTTAGCAGTTGGGTAGTGCTGTCTCAATTGTTCAACCCATAAATTAGGGACATTAATTCTGGGATTGCTATAAGGCTTAGAGGTTAATGTCTAACTTCATGAATAGTATGCAACTAAAAAATGGTAACTATTATTATTGTTAATATGAAAATGAATGTAATTTATTTATATGGCATTAGGCAATAAAGAGGTTCCTGTAAGTGAATCTCAAGGAACACATTTCCTTCTGAAATGCTAAATTTTTATTTTTAACTACCTAATGGGGTGAGACAGTACATTATCATAGTCTGGATTTGCAGTTCCTTAATGAGTAGTGATGTTGAGCATTATTTTAGATGCTATTGACCACTTGTTATATTTTCTCTGAAGAAATGTCTATTCAAGTTCTTTGCCAATTTTGAATCAGGTTGTTTCATGGCTGAGTTTTAGGAGTTCTCTATATAGTCTGTATATAAATCCATTATCAGATATATGATTTCCAAATATTTTCACTCATTCTGAGGGTTGCCATTTTGCTTTGCTGATATTGTCTTTTGATTTACAAATTTTAAAATTTTTTATAAAGTTCAATTTGTCTATTTCTTTGGTTTCCTGTGCTATTGATATCATATTCAGTAAAAGATTACAAATGTAATGTTAGAAGCTTTTGCTCTATGTTTTATTCTAAAAGTTGTATAATTTTAGCTCTTACATTTTGTGTTTTTGAGCCATTTTGAATTAATTTTTATGTAGAATAGGTAAAGGTACAATTTTATATTTTGGCAGGTGAATATCTAGTTTTTATAGAATTTCTCAAAAATATTGTTTTCCCCATTAAATGGTCTGGATACTCTCATCAAAAATATATTTGATATTTATATTAATTCTATATATTCTGTTCCATCAGTCTGTGTGCCTATCTTTATGCTAATGTTGCATTGTTTTGATTACTATAGATCTGTAGTTTTAATATCAGGAAGTGTGAGTCTCTCAGTTTTTTTATGCTTTTTCAATACTGTTCTATTTGGGTTGTTTCGAGATTACATATGAATTTTAGAATTAGTTCTTTTTTCTTTTTTGCCCCAAACATCCTTGAGATATTAATAGGAATTGCACTAAATCTCTAGATTGGTTTGGGTAATATTAATACTTTAACAATATATCTTCCAACTCATGAGTACAGGCTGTGGTTCCATTTATTTATGTTTTCTTTAATTTCTTTCAATAATGTTTTGTCATTTTCATTGTGCAAACCTTTCATCAACTTGGGAAATTCCTAAGTATTTTTGGTGGGTTTTTGTGCTATTTTAATGAAATTTTTTTCATAATTTTTCTTTCAGATTCTTAGTGTACTAAGAATACAACTGATTTTTGAGTTTTGACTTTGTATCCTGCAATTTTGCTACTTTGTTTAGATCTGGTGGGGTTTTGGTAAAATCTTCAGGGTTTTGTACATATAAGATAGTATCATCTGCAATTAGATAATTTTACTTTTCCTTTCTAATTTGGATGCCTTTTATATCTTATCAAACAGCAATGACTAAAATTTATAGTGCTATATTGAACAGAAAAGGCAAAAGTGAACATCTTTGCCTGATCTTAGAGAAAAAAAGTTATTCACCATTGAGTATCATTTTCATTGTGAGTTTTCCGTATTTAGTTTTTATTATTTTGAAGTAGTTTCTATTCCTAGCTTGTTGAATGTTGTTGTTTCTTCTTTTTAATCATAAAAGGGTGTTGGATTTTGTCAATTTGTTTTCTGCATCTAATCATGTTTCTTTCCCCTTTTATTCTGTTAATGTACTGGATTACTCTGATTTTTTTTTATGTTGAACCATCCTTGCATTCTAGGCACAAAACCCACTTGATCATGGTGTATTTGGTTTGTAAGTATTTTGCTAAAGATTTTTCTGTCAATATTAATAAGCAATATTGTTTTGTAGGTTTCTTTCTGATGGAGTCTTTTTTTGGCTTGGTATCAGGGTAATGCTGGCCTCATAGAATGAGTCAAAAGGTATTTATTCTTTTCACATTTTTGGAAAATTTTGACAATGATTGGTGTTCTTTAGATATTTGACAGAACTTACCAGTAAAACTATCAGGTCCAGGGTTTTCTTTGTTGAAAAATTTTTGGTTACTAATTTAATATCCTTTCTACTTATAGGAAAATAGATGTTTATTCAGATTTTCCATTTCTTGTGATTTAGTTTTGGCAGGTTTTGTATTTCTAGGTAATTGTCCATTTTACCTAGATAATTCAATTTACAGGCATACAATTCATAAAACTCTCTTACAGTCCTTTTTTATTTCTATAGAATCAGTAGTAATGCATTTACCTTTGACCTTAGGAATTTGAATCTATCTCGCTCTCTTTCATGGTCCATTTAGCTAAGGTTTTATCAATTTTATTGATTTATGTTTTCAAGGAACCACCTTTTAGTTTCATTGATTTTTCTCAATTCTCTTTTTATTTCATTATTCTTTTAGTTATTTTTATAGTTCCTTAAGTTGTACAATTAGGTTGTTGATTTGAGATCTTTTTTTGTCTTTTAATGTAAGCATTTGTAACTATAAATTTCCTTCTTAGCATTGCTTTTGCTGGATCTCATTAGTTTTGATATGTTTTGTTTTCAATTTCACTTTTCTCTAACAATTTTCTAACTTGATTTTTTTTCTTTGATCCATTGGTTAACCTAATAGTGCACTGTTTAATTTCTTTGAGTTTGTGAAATTTCCAGTTTTCTTTCTGTTATGGATTTCTAACTTCACAGTGTTATAGTCAGGGAAGATACTTTGTGTGATATATATCTTTCTGAATCTGTTAAGATTTAATTTCTGGTCTATCATATGCTCTATCGTAGAAGATGTATCATATGCACTTGAAAAAAGTGCATGCTGCTGTAGAGTAGAATGTTCTGCATTCAACATTTAATCTGGTTGGTAAATTGAATTTCTTTTTAATAAATACTCTGTTTCTTATCTCTGTGTGATTGCTATATCCGTTATTAAGAATAAGGTATCAAAATTTCACACAACTATGGTGGAGTTATTCTTTTCCTTCAGTGCTGTCAGTTTTTGCTTTATGTATTTTGATGGTCTGTTATTAGGTGCTTAAATGTTTATAATTATTATATCTTCTTGCTGTATTGAAGTTTTTATTTTATATAATGTCCTTCTCCATCTCTTGTAAACTTTTTGATTTAAAGTCTATTTTCTGTAATATGAGCAAAAGCACTATTGCTCTCTCAGTTAATTTTCCCAAGGGATTTATTTTTCAGTGCTTTCATTTTTAATTCTATTTTTTAAAAAATATAAAGTGAATCTCTTGTAGATCACATATAGTTGAATCTTGTGTTTTTATTCATTCTGCCAATCTGTCTTTTTATGGGAGGGTTTAACCATTTACATTTAAACTAATTTCTTTTTTCTTATTTTTTATTTATTTATTTTTTATTTTTTGAGACAGAGTCTCAAGCTGTTGCCCTGGGTAGAGTGCCATGGCATCACAGCTCACAGCAACCTCAAACTCTTGGGCTTAAGTGATTCTCTTGCCTCAGCCTCCCAAGTAGCTGGGACTATAGGCGCCCACCACAATGTCCAGCTATTTTTTTGTTACCGTTATCATTGTTGTTTAGCAGGCCCAGGCCAGGTTCAAACCTGCCAGCCTCAGTGTATGTGGCCAGCACCCTACTGACTGAGCTATGGGTGCTGCCTAAATTAATTTCTGATAAAGAAGGACTTCTGACCTTTTGCTAAGTGTTTTCTATATACATTATTGCTCTACTATCCTTTAATTTCTGCATTACTATCTTTGGTGTTTAGTTGATATTTTATAGTGAAATATTTAAGTTTCTTTTTCATTCCCTTTGTGTATATTCTGTTGGTATTATTTTTGTGGTTACTGTGTGGAATACATTTAATTTCCTGAAGTTACAGCATCTTAATTTGAATTTATACCTGTCTAACCATAATTACATAAAAACTATGGTACTTCAATATCTCTATCTAGTGTGTTTCAGTTGCTGGTGTTACAGAATTACATCTTCATACATCATGTGCCCTCAAATATATACAAATAGTTCTTTTAAATGCATTTCTCTCTTAAATTATCTACTAAACACATGTGGAGTTACAAGCCAAAGTTATAATAATACTATTTCTTAGACTAATATTTTTTTTAATGTATTCATGTCTTAGGTCATACGGAAAAGAAAGTGGAGTTACCAACCTTTGCTACAATAATATTAGCTTTTATAATTGCCCATGTATTTACCTTTTTTTTTTTTTTTTGATGAGATCTTAGTTCTTCATATGGCTTTAAATTACTGTCTTGGGTCCCTTCATTTCACTCTGTAGGAATTCCTTGAATATTATTTTGTAGTATAGGTTTAATGGTAATGGACTCCCTCAAATTTGTTTATTTAAAAATGTCTTAATTCCTCCTTCACTTTTGAAGGACAGTATTTCTGGATATAGAATTTTTGGTTGACAGTGTTTTCTTTTAGGACCTATTAAATATACTACCTTGTGACTTCTACTTTCAGATGAAAAATTTGATGATGAATTTATCAAAGATTCTTTATAGATGATCATTTGTCTCTTGTTGCTTCAAGATCCTCTTTGTCATTTTCTTTTAAATGTTTGATGAAGATATGTCTCTTTGCATTCATCTTAGAGATTGTTGAGATATTTGGATATTTATTTTCATATGTTTGATTAAATATAGCACATTCTCAGTTATTATTTCTCTGAATTTTCTCTCTTCTTTTTCTCTCCCACAGTGTCTTCTGAGACCCCCACAATGCAAATTTTAGTCTACTAGATGAGGTCTTGCAGGTACCTTAGGATCTTCACTTTTCTTCAATCTTTTCCTTTCTGTTCCTCAGACTTGATAATTTCTGTAGTCTTATCTTCAACATATGGATTCTTTCTTCTGTCTGCTCAAATTCTTCCTCTGATACCCTCTAACAAATTTCTCATTTCAGTTATTGTACTTTTCAGCATTAGATTTTAAAAAAAATTTTTCTCTTTATTGATATTTTCACTTTATGGATACATCATTTCCTTGACTTTCTCTACATCTTCCTTCAGTTCTTTAGTCATTTTTAATCTAGTAGATCTTCCATCATATCTTTTTAAGGGGAAATTTCTATTGATTGATTTTTTTTCTTTGGTGGGCTGTATTTTCCTATTTGTGTGCTTGTGATTTGTTATTGTTATTGTTGTTGTTGTTGTTGAAAACTGGACATTTTACTCTACTAATGTGGTAAATCTTTAAATCAGATTCTTCCTTTTATCCTGAGTTTGATTTACTTTAATTGATTTTTATTGGTTTTATTTTGATGTAGGCTGTCTCTGTGTCAAAAATCTGTCTAAGGAGTAAACTTAAGTTTTTCTCAGGTCTTTTCTTACTGTTTGTTTTCTCTTGGCTGTACATGGTCACTTTCTAATTTTCCCCATATATGAACTTGCATTTGAATGTCCTTATCTTCCATATATGGCTTTCATAGGGGAAAAATAAAAATAAAACAAGACAAAAAGAAGGTCACTTGGCTTTTAAATTCCTTGTAGTCACTTCAGACAAAGGGGGAGGGGTTTGCAACAACAGAGGAAGGTAAAACAGCAGTGACCTCCATTATGCTTTATTCTGCACCTGTGATCAAAAGTAGCAATGAACAACCAAAATACAAATCTCAATATTTTGTGGACAAGGTCTTTTTTACCCACCACACCTTCCTCAAACTGTGTATAGGTTGCTGCAGGATCATGTGCATAGCTGCTTGCCACAGAACTGGGGATAAGAGATGTTTAGTGCCTGGATCAATCAGCAATCAAGTAATTTAGTATCCAAGCCTCCTCCCAAAGGTACTGAGACTCCAGACTTTCAAAATAGTTATATTGGACAGATTATTCCAGTGTAATTTTTGTCAAGGCAAGGAGACAAGTTTGTGGTGTTTTCTACACCCCCTCATTTTCCCCTGAATTACCTGCACACTGGCTACTTTTGAAACTCTTTTAATTTCACTTTGAAATAATCATTCTCATAGAAATGATCCATGCAGAACTTTAGCTCTAAAAGGTAAATTATATACTGGAGAAAAGGATATATTGGGTAACCTAAACATGTTACTTCTGTTCATAGGATTATTTAAGGGTAGTTTATCCTGGGTAACTGGATTGGCTTCCTGTCCAACCGCAGAGTTTGCTGCTATACCCTTTATGTTCTATTTCATAGTGGGGTCTCCTGTGAAGAGCTCAAGGAAGCCTATCAGATTATATCTGAGTATATTCTGATATGGAGGGGGCTCAATTCTCAGCACTTGAGTGTGGTCCAGGGGCATGTGGTTAGTAAGAAAGTGGCCAAAAAGGCTGAACTATTAGAGCCATGTTCTTACTTTACTAACGGTAACTCCACTAGAATTTATTTAAATATCAGGATTTTATATGAGATTGATTTGAAAAGAATGGAAAATACTTTTCTCAGTATGGAGAAGTTGAGGTAATTACCACAATAAAATCTGAAACCAGTAACTACGTTCAAAATCTGTCCTTCTCCCTTACTTCTACTTAGCTAAGTGAACTCAAATACTAAGTCCTGAAGAAACCAGCTCTGATCAATCATTCCCATACACAAAGAATTTTCTTCTCTTTGTGATCACTTTTCTCCATCATTGTATTAGTCAGGATAGGCTGATGGCTGTAACAAACAACCTCCAATCTCAGTGGCCTATCACATTATAAAGATCATTTCTGCTTTAGGCAAGTTCTAGCACCAATATGCCCAGCCAGATGGCTATGTTAGGTATACTTCTCATTGAGGAACTAGGATCTTTCCACCATGGTATCCCCTAGACCAACTCAGAGGACTCCGATAGACTCTCTGAAGTCAGTCAGCAAGAGGTGGTACTGTGAGAATTTCACTGGGCATTTGTGGAGCCAGACTTGGAATTGACATACAACACTTCCTTCTACATCCTGTTGTGGTAAATAGTCACATTCTCTTGTGACATATAAAGAAAACCAGGACATGTAGAATTACTTGGTGGCCAAAAGGAAAATGAAATTATCTGTTAAATAGATAGAATTGTCTTCTCTATATCACTAGCTCACCTCTGTCCACATTACTACTTTAGGGTAAAATTTCCTGGGAGATTTTAAATCTTGAGTTTGATTGCAAATTCCTAAAGATAGAACTTATCCTTTCTATAATACTACTTGTAATCCTTGATTTTCTGAACTATGTTAGGGTAGGCTATACTACTTAAGAATGAACTCAGTGATAATTTGATACCTTAAGGAATATAGGCCTTTTTTCCTTTTAATAGTTTCAGGAATGTGTTGCAGTTCAGGAACGGCCCTAATCCTGAGGCCCTTTTTTTTCTGGGACATAGGCTAGTTATAACTTTTTCGTCCTCAGCTCGATTTGGCCATTGCCATTCCAAAAGCAGAAAGAATGAAACAGTGTGGTGGAGTATGTGTGCAAGTTTCTATGGATCAAGCTCAGAGGGAGGAAGCATACATCATTTCTGTTTTCATTCCATTGGCAAAAATTCAATGCAAGGGGGGATGAGGAATGTAGCTTTTAGCTGGATAGGTATATTCCAACTATAACTCAGTTACTGTAGAGGAAAAGGATAATGGATGTTGGTGACAACTTTCCTAACTCAGGGAAAGGGAAATTTTGTTCCATCCTGACAATTCTTCAAATTGTCCTGTCCTATTTTTGAGGTTAGAATTGATATTCAGCAGTGAACTCAGATGCCCAATGAGACACAACTAGGTATTGTGTCTCCTAGGTATTAGCACTGGAATTTTCACCTAGTTCTTAACTCCAAAACCCACTCACACTCATTGTTTTCTGTACTGTACTATACTATATCTTGTACCTAATAGGGTCTCAATAAATATATATATCATGGTAATATTTTAATAATGTTTTATATAATTTTTTGCTTAATTCTTCTTTAACTTCCCTTATTCTGTTTCCTTACCACTTTTCAGGTGTAGTGATAAATGAGGAATGATTCATGTTGGACATTCAACACAATACCCAATATTCCAAGATGCTTTGAACATACCATGTTCTGTGAAGGTAGAAATGAAAGTAAGACTTTCAAACTGGATTCTTACTTGACTTTTGACACATTCTATTTTTATTTTGTCATATCCAATTTTTTCTCATTATGGTTGGGCTAGATTAGTGAACTAAAATCTACTAAACATTAATTTCTATGGAGTAAATGGTTGGAAGGACAGAAAACTCAGTTCTTGCTCCCTTTGAGGAATGTGAAACTCATGGCAAGTACTTTGGGAATTCTAAGGAGGGCTTGCCAAGATAGCACATTATACACTTAATTCTGCTGTCTGCCACTGGTGATGATTTCCTTTACTTTCTTAGAAAGAGGATTTTTCTTCTTGATTACATTCTGGCATGAAGGTGTTGTAGAAAATGCTATCACAAGTCATAACACAGTAACACATAGAAGCTGAAGATTGATTAAGCAGTGTTGGGAGTAGTTTGCAAATCCAGAGTTCCAATCACTCAAAGATGTGATGTTTTGTAGATAGTACTAATAAGAAAACAAAGAGGGCCAAAAGAGTCTCTAAACTCTCCCTCTTTCCTTTTTTATGTGCACAAGTGACCCCCACATCCTCTTTCATACATACTTTCTAGGTCACTATGTCTAATTAGGCATAAAGGTAGCCTTGATTCAGAGATGGCTCTGTCATTTATGAGCCATAGACCTTTGCTTCATTCAATCTTTCTAAGCCTCGGTGTCCTCATGTTTAAAAGCAAATACAATCTACTTATTTTATATTGTTGTTCTGGTAATGCTTGGTTGATATATGTAAATTACTTAATATATTTTAATAATTATTTCTGTCCATTAAGTTCAAAATGTCTAAAATCTTCTCTGTCTTATACCATTTCAGACTAATAAAAAACTGCATGGCTTTTTTTTTGGGGGGGGCATGGCTGGGTTTGAACCTGCCACCTCTGGCATATGGGGCCAGTGCCCTACTCCTCTGAGCCATAGGTGTCACCCCTTTTTGTTTTGTTTTTAATGTGTACAGATATGAGAGGAAAGGAAGGAGTACATAACTATTAGTTTTGATTTTTTTTTCTTGTCTGCTTTTACATTATGACTTTATGTTTACCATATTCCTTGATTAAACCCACATTTAATATGAATTCATCAGAATACAACTATATCAATTGTCTGTCTATTGTTCCTGGAGTTAGCCAATTAGATACTATTGCATACACAACTGTCTGGTAATGCAGTGGTTTTGCTAAATTTCTTGATGTTGGAATAACATTGCCAGAGTTTTGATTCTGGCTCACATAAGAACAGGGGCCCATAGGCATCCCAGGGAGGAGGTCTTTGTTGGAACCCAGATACCACCATTAATTAGGTAGAACATAGGAGAAAAATGCAAAAACCTCAAAATAATTTTAGAAATTACCCGTATGTAAGTTCCTATGTCTGCTAGAAATAATAGAAGTTTATTCTGTTTAAAATCAGATTTCCCCTAGTGCAATGTTGAACACTGTTGGAGAATATTGGTAGGCTTTACAGTTTATGACAGTGTTCTTCTATCTGGAAGACTGAAGGGTGTTGACAATGGAAAGTTTTTTAGGGTGACTAATACTCTCTACAAGTAAACTAAATTCTTAAGTCTTCCTCTGAAGGCTGCAATTCTTAACAAAACCCTCTCATAGGAAAACTGATAGGAGTTTTTCTTAAGTAATGTCTACTTGGAAACCTAGATTTTGAGGTCAGATCTGAGATCCAGATTCAACTAAAATATATTGGGCCTTTTCTATTTGTTGAGTCTTTTGCTAGGGGCTTTGGGATCAGTCATGAGTCATCACTAATTATATCCCTGTATCAGATGGTAACACGGATGTATGATTTACTTTGCAAATTGAAGCACAACACCCCTTTTTCCTTTGATTGTCACTCCTTGCATACCTATTTTTAAAAAATCACCAATTATTTGGCTGATCCAGAGCTTATCAGGGAAATTTTGACTCAACCATGTGTAAAGGCCATTTCAACCCACAGAGTTCTCTGGTTTGCTGTGAACTCGGGGCTTGTTAAGCTGAGGTTCTTAGGTACGACTTCAAGGGAGGTAATACTCCAAGACAGGAAGCATTTGTGAAAGGAGGAATTAACAATGAAGATTAAAATCATTTTTTCCTTTTTACATATTTTGAAGTATTCCTTTAGCTACGTAAAAGGGAAAAACACGAAAGCCAGTCAAGGATCCAACCACTGTTATTTCAGTGAAGAAAGCGTGGGGACTTTATTGCTCTACTGGTTTAGCAGAAACACTGGAAGTCTGTCTATCACCTAACTAGAGGATCCTTTCTTGTTTTGGCTTGTTTTGGAGCTGGTACAAGAGCTGATAGTCTTAGTCCTGTTTAATTTATGTAGCTTCAGAAAGCAATGTTGTCAGGGCCCTCATCGTGAAAAAAGAGAAAGAAAAGCAAATGAGACTGGGGACAGGTCTGAACCTCCTCCTGTACCACTGTCACCCTCCTTGTCAGGTAAGAAGAAAAACAGATTAAAGCAAGTTCTTTGTTTCCAAATTCCAGGCTTGCAAAGGGTGTATTATGATACTCATTTCAAAATATGGTTACATCTTGAAAGCATTTTTGTTAGAAAGGCATATTATCTTTAACAATGAAGCAAGGAAAAAAGCTTGTTGCATTACTGTAGACTTTTAAAATACCTTAGCAGATTTGACTTTATATATATCTTTTTACATTAGCATTCAAAAATCCTTGGCAGGAACAATAGGAATGGTTCAAAGTTCAATTCATAATCATAAGCAGACTTCACCCCTACTCCCCCCACCACTGTTTCAGTTTTTATG
The DNA here is from genome assembly GCA_963574355.1 of Loris lydekkerianus. NCBI lineage: Eukaryota > Metazoa > Chordata > Mammalia > Primates > Lorisidae > Loris > Loris lydekkerianus. The sequence continues at coordinate 21,569 of CAUYPK010017386.1, forward strand.
AGTATTTGGAGGGAGTGGAAAGAGGAGAAAAGGGGTCACGTTTAAGCATTTTTTTCCCTTCTCTTCCCCAGGATGAGCTCTAATTTCATAATAGGATAGTTTTATTCAGAGTTAACTACTTTGGTTTTGGTTCTGAATGATAATCGTAGAAAATATAAACTAACGTTTTAAAAGCTCAGTCTGTGAAAGAAAGGAACAGTGCGGCTTAGTAAAAGCATATGTTGCTGGTGGGACCTCACAACCACATTTAAATCACGCTCTTGCCAAATCACGTTATGTTTCTAAAGCTCCTTATTTAAATTTCCCAAGCGAGGTTCATATGGCATGTTCTGTGTTTTTGCTATATAGTATTGAAGGGAGGTCCTTAGAAATCTTTCCCCCTAAGAGCCTTTTCTTTTCTAAATAAAAGTCCAAATTAAAGCTAGTTTACATTTATGGGATACAGGACCGCATGCCACTAACGACAGCAGAAAAAACTCTGCTCTTGTGCTGTTTGTGGTTGTAGTAATGGCCCGTGGAGCTATGAAGTGGTGGCGGGTACAAAGTGCCTGCCAGCATTTGCCATGGCTGTACGTGGAGGAGTTAGGCTCCATCCTGGTCAAAATTTGCAGGACTCTGAAATGCCGTCTAATCAAGTCCCAGTCTTACAGAAAGAATGCATTAAAATTACTACAGGCTGATGGATTCTTTTCTTTAAAAGATTAAAAATACAAAGCTCATTTGTTTCAGTGCCTTACAAAACCTGGAGTCAGGAATTCATCTTAAAGTTGAGTGTCACAACTTTGTGTTTGCTCTCACATTTGAAAACTATGTCTCTGTAGCCTTCTGTTGTGTTTAGAAAGTCTAATTCTTTTTGCTTCTCTTTAGGTTCTGTTTAATCATTGTTTATGGTTTCAATAGTTCTTTCCTGACACCTTTAAGTTCTTTACAGTTTAATTATCATATCTATCACTATAATGAATAAAATGATTAGTATCCCCTAGTCTTTAATACCATTTACCCATCTGAATTTAAAAACAAACCTTGGTTTGTGCTAAGCTTATAGCTATTATGATACAGAGATATTTTAAAATCACTTTCTTAAAATGCAGAGCACAACCAGAGAGAGAGAGGGATCATATTATAAATGACACAGAAAGAAGCTTACCTAAACACAATCCTAAATAGTGCATTGAAAATATGATTCTATGAGGTTCTGATATTTATTTCTAATCTCCCCTGTATCTGCCTTATACCTTATCACCAATGAACTAGGATTTTTTTTCTTTCTTTCTTTTTTTTTTTTTTTTTGGCCAGGGCTGAGTTTGAATTCACCACCTCCAGTATATGGGGTTGGCGCCCTACTCCTTTGAGCCACAGGCGCTGCCCAAACTAGGATAATTTTTAAAAAATTTCTCTACAAGATAAGAAGATAGCTTTATTTCTCTTCATCCAGGTAAATCTTTGTTTAGGATCTGCTGATCTTCAAAAGGCTATTCCTGCTTTCTGTTTTTTGCTTATGTCCACTGGATTTTCATATTTTGTTCAAATGGGTATTCATATTTTATTTAAAATGGGTATTTTTTTTTTCTGACAAGCAGCCCAATGTGGTTATGAGCACAGAATATATAGAACCAAATTCTGGCTCTGTGACTTGGGCAACTTACTTAACTTTTCCATGTATCAGTTTTTTAGTATATAAAATGGGGGCATAAAGGGTTATTTCTAGGGTCATTAAAAGGACTAAATGGGTTATTATATTTTGAGCACTTAGAATTGCACATGGCTATAGAAAACACTTGATTTTAAAATCACTATTCAATTATGTCACTTTGAAAAATGTCTGGCTTCTTTTTCTATCTGCACTGCTATTAATTTGTCTTTCTCAAATACAAATGCTTTGTCTCCTGACTTTATATTCTGGCCAAAGGAAAGTCCTGTGCCATGTTACAGCAACAAACGGAGACATGTATTTGGTTCCTTTTGTTAGGAAGTATAAGGTCCAGATTTAAATTGAAGGTAAATTCCTCCTTCCTAATAAGGAAGGACGCTGGGGTTGTGTTTCTTCCTAGAAATTACTAATACATGTTTTTTCCAGTAATTGTAGCCATACTCCTTTCCTCTGAGGTAGGCTATGCTCAAATGAAACAATTTATATATGTGCAATATCTTTTATTTCAAACATTGAGTTTCTTGATCATTTGCCTTATAATTGCTTTTCTATTTTTGTTATTTTAAGTTGCAAATATGATTTGTGTGTCACTTTTTTTTTTTTTGTCACAGAAACTATAAGGAGTATATTCTATTAAGCTGCTATTAAAAAATATTTGGGGTCAAGTTGAGCAAATAGATAACCACACATCTAGGGGGCCCAAGGGAGAACACTGGTTCAGCAAGGAAACAACAAAGCCCACCACCAGACTATATGATGCCTTTGGACCCAATGGCCCCCACATCTTCACTTACCTGCCGCTCTGCCAACATTTTCCCACATTTACCCAGAGGTCAGCAGTGTTATGACACCAGCTGGACCCAACAGTGCAACTATGTCCTTAGCACTTGAAGCCACACTGTGCTTTGGGAAACAGGTGGTCCAACATTAATACCCAGGATACAGAGGGTTGAAATACATATTACCCCAAGCCTGAGAACTGCCCATCAGGGGCCATCACTGCTGACATTGACCCTACCTCCTCCTCTAGTAATGGGCCACAGCATGCCCAAGACCTTAAAGACTAGCTTACCTGGGACCTGAATCCTGTGCATGTCATCCAGGGGCCCAAAGATGGGTCCACCTGGAGTCTGCCACTACTGGCATTCATATACACCCAGCCCATGGGACTAGAGACCCATCTGCTCAGGGACTGCTAGCAACCTGGACCACTCATGTAGCAGGGCTGCCACATGCTTCTCAAGTGCTCAAATATCAACCTACCCACTCTCATTACCAGCAAAGTCATGTCACATGTGCTTCCACAAACAACCACAGCTTAGGCCATTGAGAAACTCACAGATACTACCAATGTTGTTTACTACCAAAGACATCACCTTGGGGCTTAAGAGGTGTCCCGCTGCCACCACTGATGTAACTCAAGCTGCCTAGGATTGCAAAGACCAGCCTGCTCACTCCACCGCTGCCCTTGACAACACCCAAGCATGCTGTTAACTGGCCCAATTATACTTGTCACTACCAGCACCAGTCTACACCTCCCAAGGGCACAAAGACTGGCTCACCTGGCATCCTCATTCAGAGTAAAGGCTTGCCAAGACCTTCATTATGAACTACAGCTTAAGCCACTGGGGAATTCACACCACTGACACTGATTACAGTCAAAGAAATCATACAGAAGCTATATTATTGTGCCCACCTAGAATCAAAGCCAATGCTATCCAACCAGTTTTTAATATTAATACAACATAACACTATTGAAGACTTAATTAATTATAAAATTAATTGCCCCAAAGTCACCATATATAGAGAAAATGGGAAATTGTAACTAAATGTACCTATATATTTACATTTTAAAAAATATTTCCAAAATATTCTGTGTGTTAACCACCTCTTTGTAAATTAGATATCAAAAAAACAAACAAACAAACAAACAAAAAAACAATTTGTGATCTTAATGGGAAATTTAACAAAGAGATATCATCTTTAAAAAACAAGCAGAAATATTGGAACTAAGAATCGCACAAATTAAATAAAAAAATACATGTGAGAACTTCAACAACAGACTAGATCAAGCAGAAGAAAAAAAATCTGAACATGAAAACTGTCTTTGAAATAACACAGAGCACAGAAAAAAGAATTAAAAGAATAAAGAAAGCTTATGTAATACATGGAACAATAGTAAGTGAACAAATATTTACATTTTGAGAACTCCAGAAGAGATAAAAAAAAAAAGGCATAGAAAACTTATTAAGTGAAATAACTTAAAATTTCCCAAATTTTAGGAGACATATAGATATCTAAACACTGAAAACTCAAACATCGCCAGATAGACCCAGGGTCCTGTCAAAGTCACGTTATAGTCAAACTCTCAAAGGTTAAAAGCAAAGAGAATTCTAAAAACAGTAAGAGAAATGTATCAAATCACATATGAAGGAATCCATTCAGATTAACTGCAAATTTTGCAGTAGACATCTTACAGACCAGGAGAGAATGAGATAATATATTCCAAGTATCAAAGAAAGAAACTTTCAACCAAGAAATCTATACCCAGCAAGTTATCCTTCAGAAATGAAGAAGTCATCTTTTTTAGACAAGCAAAAACTAAGAGAATTCATCATAACTAGATGGTCCTACCAGAAATGCTTAAGAGAATTCCACATCTGGACACAAAAGAATGATAGCTATCAACATGATGTTAACACATGAAAGTACAACATGAAAAACATACCCTCTTTTATTGCACTTCACTTTAATTTGCTTCAAAGATAATGCATTTGTTACAGATTAAAAGTCAGTGGCAACTTTGAATTGAACAAGTCTATCAGTTCCATTTTTCCAACCATACGTAATCACTTTGTGTCTGTGTGTCACACTTTGGTATTTCAAACTTTTATTGTAATATCTGTTTTGGTGATACATAATCAATGATGTTTGATGTTACTACTGTTTTTGAAGATGTGATGGCAATAGCAAGAGAATTAGAAGTGGGACCTAAAGATTTGATTGAATTGCTTCAATTTCATAATTAAACTTGAGTTGCTTATGAATGAGCAAAGAAAGCAGTTTCTAGAGATGAAATCTACTCTGAGTGAAAGTGCTGTGAACACTGAAGAAATGAAAAGAGAAACTTTAAAATAGTATGCAAACCTAGTTGAGAAAGCAGTGGCAGGATTTGAGAGAACTGAATTTCAATTTTAAGCAAAGATCTACTGTGGGTAAAATAGTATTCAATGGCATCATGTGATACAGAGAAATCTTTTGTGAAAGGAAGTGTCAATCAATGCAGCAAACATCATTATCTTATTTTAAGAAATTATGACAGCGACCCAAATCTTCTACAACCAACACAATCAATCATTAGCCATCAACACAGAGTCAAGACTTTCCACCAGCAAAAAGATTATGACTTTTCTATCTAACTAATAATCCACCCTTAATCATCAGAGAATTTTACCTAACTCCAATAAGATTAACCCACATAACAAAATCCCCAAACCAGAGATGTTGGCGTAGATGTGGAGAAAAGGGCATACTTCTACACTGCTGGTGGGAATGCACACTAATACGTTCCTTTTGGAAGGATATTTGGAGAACACTTAGAGATCTAAAAATAGACTTGCCATTTGATCATATAATTCCTTTCCTAGGTATATACCCAGAAGACCAAAAATCACAATATAACAAAGACATCTGTACCTGAATGTTTATTGCAGCCCTATTCATAATTGCTAAGTCATGGAAGAAGCCCATGTGCCCATCAACGCACAAATGTATTAACATATTGTGGCACATTTATACCATGGAATATTATGTAGCCTTAAAGAAAGATAGAGACTTTATCTCCTTCATGTTTACATGGATGGAGCTGGAACATATTCTTCTTAGCAAAGTATCTCAAGAATGGAAGAAAAAGTATCCAATGTACTCAGCCCTACTATGAAGCTAAATTATAGCTTTCACATGAAGGCTATAACCCAACTATAGCAAAAAACTATAGGGAAAGGGCCAAGAAAGGGGAAGGGAGGGGGGAGGTTTTGGTGTAGTTAGGGTAACGGGTCGAGCCACATCTATGTTGCATCTTAGAATGGGTACAGGCGATTGCATTAATGTACAGAGCTATGATTTAACAATAAATTAAAAATAAATAAATAAATTGAGTACATTAAAAAAATGCTGTAAAATAAAAAATAAATAAATAAATAGAGAGAATCCAGGCCATAGGAACTATGGAAGCTAGTGTATATGGCATAGTTTTATCCTTCGATGTATATGTAGATATGCATTGTTTGCCTATGACTTGATTTTCAGGGGAACTACTACTTGAAATTGCCTCCAGGAATATTTATTGCTTTAGCACTCAGTCAAAAATATATGACTAGGAAGGAGACATGTTGGTGGACAGAAGCCAGCTTTCCACAGAGGCTCCCGTCCAGAAGAAAAGTTAAGGGACGGAAATTTAGTAAGTAACCTGGAGGATTCGAGCTTTACCAAGAGAGAAGGTTGAAGAATGCACATCAATACCATTGAGGTGCGCGGAGACCACAAGGACGCAAACAAAAGGTACAAAATCCATCACCAAGCGGATGGGAGTTACCCCCCCATGAGACCGACTTAAGAACCCCACAAACAAAAGGGCAGAAATTAAAGGCCCTCCCACTTCACTTCACGGGAGTGACCTTCTAAAAACTGGACCTACCTCCCCTACTAGGGTGCCATGGTGCTCCCCTGCCAGGCATAAAACTGTATAAAACTTTAAATAT
>CAUYPK010017387.1:0-28066 GCA_963574355.1 Loris lydekkerianus
TGCCGTGGCGTCACACAGCTCACAGCAACCTCCAACTCCTGGGTTTAGGCGATTCTCTTGCCTCAGCCTCCCGAGTAGCTGGGACTACAGGTGCCACCACAATGCCCGGCTATTTTTTTGTTGCAGTTTGGCCGGGGCCGGTTTGAACCCTCCATCTCTGGCATATGGGGCTGGCGCCCTACTCCTTTGAGCCGCCGGTGCTGTCCGGTTTGGTTTTTTTTTTTTTGAGACAGAGTCTCACTATGTTGCCCTAGCTGGAGTGCTGTGGCATCACAGCTCACAGCAACCTCAAACTCTTGGGCTTAAGCGATTCTCTTGCCTCAGCCTCCCAAGTAGCTGGGACTACAGGTGCCACCACAATGCCCAGCTATTTTTTGGTTGTAATTGTCATTGTTGTTTGGCAGGCCCAGGCTGGGTTTGAACCCGTCAGCTCCAGTGTATGTGGCTGGCGCCCTAGCCGCTGAGCTACAGGTGCCGAGCCAGATTATTCTAATAATTAAAAAAGAGGAGTTAAAAATATATATTTCATTAGCTACAGAGCCCAGGCCTCTTGGATAGCCTGCCCACTGTGCTTCTGGCCCGCTATGGTCAGAGAGGTGGGATAGCTAGGGACCCAGACCAGCAACACAGCTCCCCTGAAAAGGCCACACAAAATGGGGCACAGAGGAGGGCACAGGGGCTCCAAGACAGAAGGCCTGGAATCTAGGGAGAGTCACCCAGTCTTTCCATTCTCTTCCTTATGAGAAGAGTATCAGAAACGAGTACCTGGGATGAGCGTGGTGGCTAATGCCTATAATCCTAGCACATGGGAGGCTGAGGCAAGAGAATGTGAGCTTAGGAATGTGAGACCAGCCAGAGCAAAGTAAGACTCTGTCTCTGAAAAAAATAGAAGAATTAGTTGAGCATGGTGGTGGCAAGTGACTGTAGTCCCAACTCCCTGGGAGGCTGAGGCTGGAGGATCGCTTGAGCCTAGGAGTTGAAGGTTGCAGTGAGCTATGATCAGGCCACTGCATTCCAGCTTGGGTGATAAGAGAGACTCTGCCTCAAAGAAAGCAGAAAAAAAAAAAAAATCACCTGACATCCATTATCACATTTACTAACAACAAAAGCCTCATAATCACCCAGGGTGGTTGCACGGCTTAAATACATGGATAGGCATAAAGTGCTGGCGTCTCTTAATCCCACTGTAGAAAGCATGGAAGGCATGTGGCTAGTGCATTGTGGGGAGGGACAGTGGGGGCCCTTACCTGTGATCAAGGTCTTCCCCAGGCCATCAGGTTGAAGGCACATGGCATGGCCAAAGTCGCAGAGGGCTGCATGGCTCCCATCGCTGGACAGGAGCACGTTGTCAGCTGTCATGCCGACACCAGAGAGGAAGAGGAATAGGTGAGTCATGTCAGGCCCCAGCCCACCCTGGCTTGGCTTGGCCTCCAGTGAGGCAACTTTTTGGCTGTCCCTACACAGCAGCTGCTGCTTCTGATTAGTTTCATTAGTCATGGAAGAAGGGAGGAGGGAATGGGCACAGGGTAGAGGCAGGCAGCAGACAGGATCTCTGAGGTGAGGGGACAAGAACAGGGTTTACTCCCTGGGGTGCTGCCCCAGCCCTTTGCCAGGGTTCTCTGTGGGTACCATCCACTAAAAACCATAGTGCCAGTCTGAGGGCTTACAGAACATTACCTCCCCACTGGGCACAGCCCTGTCAGCCTGACTCAGGCCCTGCCACTAGAGATGAGCAGGGAGAGCCCAGAAGAAGTTGGAGGCGATGAGGCAGGATGGCGTGAGGGAAGAGCCCACTGGAGACCAGGGCCATGGGGGCCTGAGCCTCACCTTTGACATCTCCATGCAGAATTCTTCGTGTGTGGAGGTACTGCAGTCCCTCCAGGGCCTGGCCCAGGTAGTAAAGAGCTCGGTCCTCTGGCAGACAGCCCTTCTGCTTTATTAGCTGGCCCAGTGAGCCACCTAGGAGACCAATGGCCAGTTTTTACATGGGGCTTTCCCAGGCCTCCAAGCCAGCCAAGGGCAGGTGGTGGGAAAGCAGGCCTGCCCTGCAGATGTCATAGGGTCAAGAGGTTAAAAACAAATTGACTGACTACCAAGGCCAATCTGGGCAAGACTGGGGGAAACTCTCAGCCCTGAATTCTCAGGGAGAATGGGATCTGGCTTCTTACCTTCTAGCAGCTCCATGAAGATGTTAACCCAAGGACCTTCCTTCACAGCGCCATACAAAGGGACAATTCTGGGTGAGGTCAATCCTGCACATACCATCAACTCCTCTGCGCGAAACACTTCAACCCGTACCTGAAAGGGCCCAGGGGTGGCTTTGAGTCAGGGTGAAGGCAACAGGGCTGGTTCCCTGTCAGGAGCCTGGTGTTCAATATGCAGAGGCTGCTGATGTTCCCAGTGCCTGGCCTGGTGGCCTGGTGGCCTGGTGGACCCTCACAGACTAAATGGTGTACCCTATGCCTTTGGTGTCATGGGCAAGTTCTTGTACTTTATTAAAGTTCTGCAGTGCTGACTATGTGCAAAGTCACTCATAGTCACACAAAAACTACATTCCTTATTCAGGCTCCTGGAATGCTGCCCACTCTCAAATCTGCCAAACATCGAACATTTATTTTACCCAGCCCAAATGTCTGGCAATGGGACATGGGCCTTTTGTTTATTAACATCTACCTTCAGAATCTGGGTTTCTCCCAGCACTTTCTTAACTCCTACTATATCGGTCTCTCCCAGAAGACTAAAGTGTCCAAGTAGACAGGGTGCTGTTTGTTGTGTTTGCAGCTGTTTCCCCACACCTGTGCACATAAAGAGGCTTCTGGAAGGGGTTTGGACAAGGCAGGTCTAGGATTATTTACTCCTTCCTATAGAGACCAGCAGCTTGGCAGGAAGAATTAGGCCTAAGATACAAACATCTTGAACAAGGCAGCATACTTCTCATCACCATGTGTTTCCAATGCAAATGGTGGGGCAGTGGTGTCTGCTCCTGGATGGGATGAAGATTTGGAAGGAGCACCAGTTGGAACTCAGGAAGAGCTAGTACCCCACTTCCTCCAGCTCAAAGAAGAGCGGATGATTAAACGGACTTTTTTTGAGACAGAGAGTCTCAGTTGTTTTTCTGTTGCAATTGTCATTGTTGTTTAGCTGACCCAGGCTGGGTTCGAACCCGCCAGACTTGGTTTATGTGGCCAGAGCCCTACACACTGAGCTTAGGCGCCACAACAGGCTTCTTAATGAACACTGGACCTTCCTGGCTTCTGCCAGTTTTCATGCAAGCCTAGAGTGGCATCGCCAGGGGGCGCCAGTAGTAAGAGAAGCAGCCTGGCGAGATGGATCAGGTACCTCCCCAGAATTTAGTTTAGAGACTTGCTGACTGGGCAAACAGGAGCTCTGCCCATGTGGGGCTTTTGGACTTTTGCCTATTAGTGGAAAATGCTTGTCTTCTGGTTACTTAATATCTAGTTTGGTCATTAACCTCCCATGAACTTTGACTCTGTCAGTGTTTCCCGCTCTAAAAAGGCCCTTGAATCTGAGTGGGAACTAATTCACTAATAGGACTGGCCCTAGCCAGGGTCTATAACATCACCATCTGGGATTGTGAGCTAAAGCACCCTAGGACACCACAGAGAACTCAGAAGGACACTAAATGGATATTCTGAGGGAACAGCTAAAGCACCCTAGGACACCATAGAGAACTCAGAAGGACACTAAATGGATATTCTGAGGGAACAGCCACACTCACACCATGTAAACTATTAGCTAGACACAGTTCAGCTTCAACATCCAGTCACACTACGTTCCTTCTGATGATTTATCTTTTTTTATCATTTTATTATTTTTTTGTAGAGACAGTCTCACTTTACCGCCCTCAGTGGAGTGCTGTGATGTCACAGGACTCACAGCGACCTCCCGCTCTTGGGCTTCTGAGATTCTCCTGCCTCAGCCTCCTGAGCAGCTGGGACTACAGGTGCCCGCCACAACGCCCGGCTATTTTTATGTTGCAGTTAGGCCGGGGCTGGGTTTGAACCCGCTACCCTCGGTATATGGGGCTGGAGCCCTACTCACTGAGCCTCAGGCTTTATGAAGCTCAACTCCAGGGCTGCCGGCCATTTGACCTCCTGCAGGCTTTTCTGGCTCAGCTGCTGTGCCTTTGCTCAGCAGGTCGCATCCCCAGGCAGAAGCACAGTCAGCCATCGCTACTGCCCAATCTAGAGCTGCTTCCCTTCTCCGAGCTGCCTGCATGCTTGACATGGGGACCACCTGAACTCTCCCCTCTTGTTTTTTTTTTTTTTTTTTTTAGTATATCTATTTTATTCCATCAGTAAAAAGGGACACTTGCAATTCTTTAAGTGCTTTTGAAGATACCAGGAATATAAACTATGAGAAAGGGACTAACACAGTGCTGAGCACAGAACTATCCAGTAAATATTAGAGGTCCCCTCATTTTCTCATCACCACCGGGGTTGTGATGAGAATATTCTCCTCTTTGTCCTTGCTCCCTTTTCAATCTAAACATGTGTTCAGGGCTAAAGGCTGTTCACCTGTATCCTATATAAATGTCTATCCCCATTACAACTCTAATTTCTTCAAATCAGAAGGAATCTGTGAATTCCACATCTCTGTCCCCAGGCCCTGCAGAGGCTGGCACAGAGCAGGTACTTGGTGACAGCTGGGTAGACTTGGCCAGGGCCATACTATTCTAGATTAGTGGTAGAGCCAAAAGGTGGCTCCCAAAATGCCATGAGCAAGGCAGATGTTCTAAACTGAACAGTTCTTAACTTTCTTTGGGCCAGTGACCCCTTTGAGAATCTGGTAAATTATAAGGACCCTTCTCCACCAAAAACGTGTGCATGTCCATAGACACAACACACATTTTTGAATAAAGTTCCCCGAATTCATGGATCCTATGAATCCATCCACTAACCAGAATAAGAATTTCTACATTAGCTGTTAAAAAGCACAAGAGAGATGTATATGTATGTACCAATAAGGAAATCTGTCTAGGATATACCATTACATGAAAAGAACATGGTACAGAATAATTTCCAATAGGATCTTTTTTTTTTGAGACAGTCTTGCTCTGTCACCCAGGGTAGAGTGCATGGTCTTAACCTAACTCACAGCAACCTCAAAATCCCAGGTTCAAGTGATCCTCCTGCCTCAGCCTCCTGAGTAGCTGAGACTATAGGTATGTGCCACCACAGCTGACTAATTTTTCTATTTTTAGTAGAGATGGGGTCTTGCTTTGCTCAGGCTGGTCTTGAACTCCTAACCTCAATCAATCTTCCTGCCTCAGCCTCACAGTGTTAGGATTATAGGTGTGAGCCACCACATCCCGCTGGATGTCATTTTTATAAAAGAAACAACTACATGTTCTTATATTCATAAAAAGTCTAAAAAAAGATTTATGACAAAGGACAGTTACCTCTGATAGAAGTGGGGAACAGGGAAATTTTAGCTTTGGGGGGTATCACTTGAATTCTTTTATAATCAATTGGTATCTGTTTACAATTAAAAGATTAAACAAAAGCTTAAAAATTAAAAAAAAAAAAAACCTGGATTAAACCCTGGACCCATGGGCAATCAGTATCTGGGCAAGGGTGTTCTAGAAGGGGGACCAAGGAAGTGCTGGCACCCCTTGGTGATACTGCACAAGCTGGATTCTCTCTGGGGGACACTAAAGAGCATGACTTGCTTTGTCCCTATGCAGCCTGACCTCTGATCCCTGGCCCACCTCCCAGTCCCTACCCCTTAATCCAGGGACTGCTTCTCATGTAATCTTCCAGCTGAAAATCCTAAAGGATATCACTGCCTTGAGAGAAAGGAGGGGCCATCTGCCCAATCAACAGCAGCTGTGTGGGCTGACCGAGGGGCCGTCTCCAGAGTGCCCCTAAGTGGCAAGCAGGTGGTTCTGAGAGTGGCCAGCTCTGGTGCTGGGAAGTTCATGCCTTGTGTTTGGAGCTTTCCCAACTGCCTTGTGAGGGGTGGGGTGAGAAATGGAGAATTTGTCCTCTTCCACTATATTAGGGTTGTTTACCTTGTTGCCCAGGACTCTGAGGACCTCAGCAGGGGAACAGCTGAGAAGCCCAGTGACTAAGCTCCCAGCACTGGGTGCCCATCTCTAGGACACTTCACACTCTCTCGCCCTCCTCCCACCACTTCTCAGGAGGGACAGCTGAACCTTCTCCGGTAGCCCGGGGAGGAGAACTGCAGCTGAGTGGGAACAGGCACGTGGCCTTGACATCCAAGTGGAAGATTAAGATCAAGGCTGGCAAGAACTCAGCACAAACTCAGCACGTGATTCTATTGGTGGGGGGTGATGAGGGTAGAGCTTGTTCATTTGTCACAGTGCATCTAAACTTTGGGGTAATGCCTACAGGTAGTCCCCTCCCTTGACCCACTCCTCTGACCCTAGTTCAAATTTCAGGTTTATTCACATCATAGTTGTATCCTTACCCCTTAAGGCCACAGGCACCCATGACAGTGGTGGTAGTGTTCACTCTTTTTTTTCCTTTTTTTTTTTTGAGACAGACTCTCAAGCTGTTGCCCTTGGTAGAGTGCCATGGCGTTACAGCTCATAGCAATGTCAAACTCTTGGGCTTAAGCGATTCTCTTGCCTCAGCCTCCGAAGTAGCTGGGACTACAGGCGCCTGCCACAACACCTGGCTATTTTTTGGTAGCAGTTGTCATTGTTGTTTGGCAGGCCCGGGCTAGATTTAAACCCACCAGCTTTGGTGTATGTGGCTGGCGCCCTGGCTGCTTGAGCTACAGGTGCCAAGACGGCTGTGTTCATTCTGCATGGGGCCTGAGTATGCTGGGCCAGTCTGGTCTGGGTTGAGGGTCCTTTATCTGAAATGAGTGGGACTAGAAGTGTTTTGGATTTCAGATTTTTTTCAAATTTTGGAATGTTTGTGTTATACTTACCAGTTGGGCATCCTTAACCCAGAAACTCTAAATGTCCCAGTGTGCATTTCCTCTGAACATCATTTTGGTGTTCAAAACCGTTTTGAATTTGGAGCATTTTGAATTTTTGGATTTGGGATGCTCAACCCACCTGTATTTGGTCCCTTTCCTTTTGGGAATGAGTATCTTTCCATAAGCCACTGGAAACAAGGCCCACCTCTGGGCTTATTTCACCCTGCTCAAGGGACCAAGACAATGGTCCACAGAAACGTGTCTGAGATCCAGGTGCTAGCTTTGAGGCTAAGAGTTTGGCCAGGGACAAAGTGGCTGGAATTAATGGGCAGCTGAGAGTTAGGAGTAGGGAAAAGATGCTACCCCGGTTAGCCTGTGGGCCTGCTACTGCCATTGCTTCTCATGCTGGGCCTGGACAGTGTGGTCTTAAAGGAGGCCTCAGCTCCAGGCCCAGCGGTGTGGCCTTCAGCAAGATACACTATTCTCTCTGGTCTCTAGTTTTAACTGAGATGAAGGGGTGGGAAAGGTGATTCATGTCTTCTGCCTGTAATCAAAACCCTAGGACAAGCCAATCTTCTCTTCTGCCTTTTCCTGAAGAGCGGTTCTAAGTCAAACTCTAGGGTGAGACAAACCTGGGTCTGAATTCTGGTTCTGCAACTGGGCCAGTTACTTAATCTCTGCTAAGTTTCACTTCCTCATAAAGTCTATCTCACGGGAGTGTATTGTACCTGGCTAATAGGAAGTGGAGCTCAAACTCAAAGCAGATCTAACTCCCCAAGTGTGCAGTCTCCTCAGGAGCCCCCTGGTAGGGGAGGGTTACTGCTCATACTGCCTTCTCGTCCAGGTATGGGGCACCTGTTGTGTGGCTTAGGTACTTTAGTTCAGCATGAATTTCATAATGACCCAACCATCTTCCAGGTCCTGACTTGCCCCTAAGGGCTCAGGCCATATCCATACCAAGTGTGCTCCCTCTCCCACTGGCTCACACACACATGCATACCAAGGGCAGCAACCAGGCCAGGACATGTGACAGACTGCTCCCTTCCACTTCCAGCTGACCCAGGGCAGCTAGCAATAGCAATAGCAATAGCTCATAGCCACCCTGTGACTGTCTTTGACAGAAAGCAGAGGAAATGCACCAGAGGCCCTGCCTGCTTTCCCTCTTCAGCCCCTGAGCCCTGGCATACCTTTTTGACAGCACACTGGAAGCCAGTTTGCTTGTCTTCCATCCTGTGTACCTCTCCGAAGGAGCCTCTACCCAGGCAGGGCTGGTGCATGGCCCAGTGGACTTCTTCTCGGTACTCATAATCCACTGGCTTGAGTTTCTGGGGTTGGCAGGAAGGAGAGGCCAGTTTCAGTGTCCAGGACAGCAGAAGGAAGGACAAAGGCTCTCTAGCTGGTGGTCCTTACTAAGGCTGCTGAGCTGAACCCTCACAACCGGATGCCCCTGGGTCTAAGGCAGGGCTTTGATGGGGGTAGGACCACAGAAGGCAAAGGAGAGGTTCATGGGCTGCCTGAGGCCAGCCAATCCCTAGGCCAGCCAAACCTTTTCCCATGCCTGTGATTGTGGGACAGCAATGGAATTGCCAACAAACCTGGCAATGAAAAAATATAACCTAAGTTAGAAGCCAGAAGAAAGGGAGGAGGAACAGAGGAGAGAGGCAGGGGATTAAGGGGTGATATTAAAGTGGCTGGAATAACACCCAGAAATTAAACTTTAGCAAAATTATTTAAAGTTGCAAAGTTATCTGGAAGAGAATCAGAGGAAAAGGGGAGGAAGTGGGTGGGGAAGAAGGACATAATCCCTGTCTCCCATCTCAAGTTGCTGTTGGCTCATTCCTGTGTTATTCACACAGTACACACATCTCAGCAATCATGAGGCAACCAACCGGAAGAACTAAGGATAGAAATAGCTAAAAAGGCTGTGAAAAGTGAGGCTGGAGGTGGAGTGAGAGACTGTTTTTCATCCACAACGAGCACTGTCTTACTATTTGGTTTGTCACTACAGGCAAGAGTGACCTGATAAAGACAGAAAAGCATCTCCCTGAGGACTGGTGGGTTTCGAGGGGCACTTCTCCTCCTTGACTCCCAGCTGAGGCTCCCACAATGGAGGTGCTGGGGGAACGATGTGGACAGGTGTTTGGAGGATTAGTTACCTCAGTAAGCAGAACGCCCTCGCTGTCCTCAGTTTCAGGGCTGGACTCCTGCGGCCTGGAGCCCCCTGCTGACCAGGTCTTGGCCAGGCTGGCCAGGCTGTGGGCGTGGCCTGAGCTCACACTGCCTTGGAGAGCATGTACCAAGTATTCCTCCACGGAAAACTTCTCACGGGTGCCATGAGACAGGTAGCTGGGCTCTAGGTATGGGTTAGGCAGGGGCTTCTGACTGTCTATACAGGCCAGTTTGTTCAGGTGAGGGCCAGGCAGGGGCTTCTGACTGTCTACAAAGGCCAGTTTGCTCAGGTGTGGACCAGGCAGGGGTTTCTGACTGTCTACACAGGCCAGTTTGCTCAGGTGTGGGCCAGGCAGGGGCTGCTGGCTATCTATACAGGCCAGTTTGCTCAGGTGTGGGCCAGGCAGGGGCTGCTGGCTGTCCACACAGGCCAGTTTGCCCAGGAAGAAGGATTCAAGGGGGTGAGGTTTCCAGGGCTGGAGAGGGTGAAATGGGAAAGGGTGGGGCAGTCTGCTGTAGGGGAATGGATAAGCAGGCTGGGGCAGGGGGCCTCCGTCCTGAGGGTAGTGGAGTTTCCACACATGGTTCAGACATTGCAAGGGGCTGATCAGTTTGTGAAGTTCCGATCGAGGCAGTGCTGGTCGTAGGCCCCCGCCAAACTGCTTAAAACTGAGCTGGCCAAGGCCTGGTTCCTTCAGAGGCTTGGTGAACTGGGGATTATTTCTAATATACAGGGTGCCTAGTGGAGACTCATCCTCCTGTGGGGGAAAACCAATGTCAGGACCCAGGGCTGAGGCCAAGACACAGGCCCTGTTAGCCTGTTCCGGAGGCCCCAGGAGCCTGGGTCTCACCTGCACTGGGATGGTGCAGCTCTCTTGCTCAGGGGTTCTGGGGAGGGGTTTGGCCAAGGCCACTCCTGTATGGGCCAGGGACTTTGAGCTCTTCTTCTTCCTTTTCTTCCGGGTTTTGCTGTGCCGCTTTCCCTTCCAACACACACGGGCCATTTTACCCTCAGTTGCATGGGCCACATTGTTGGGAATTTGATCGAGGCCTTCGGACTGGCTGTCAAAAAAGGGAGAGAGCTGCATTTTGAGCACACAGAGGCAGGATGATGGAATGGTTCAGGTACTTGATTCTGGAGTCACACAGCCCCAAGGTCAATCCCAGCTTTGTCATTACTGTGGAAAGTTCCTAAAGCTGGAGGAACCTCAGTTTTACCATTTATGAAATGGGCATGGTATTTTCTGCCATGCAAAGTGAGATGAGTTTTAACCGAAATAGTTCATATTAAAAGCCTACCTCAGTGCCTGGCCCTTGGCACATGGCCAGTAAGCTCTGCTTACTACTCAGGTGCTGGTAGCAGACACACAGAGCTCTTGTAGTGCTCTCCAATGGGGTGGCCCACACTCAGGGCAGGCCTGCTCAAACCTGACTGGCCAGAGGTTGTTTCTATAGCCACTAGGTGGGGGGACAGTTGAGGCTGCTTGCCTCAACCTTCACAGGTTTCTGGGGGGGGTCTCTGGCTGCTGTCAGAATGTGAGAAGCTGCATAACCACAGATGGCCTGCCTGGGCTGGTGCTGGGTACCGGGGAGCCTGTCCTCTGCCTGCCTTGGGACCCATCACCATCCTGGCTCTAACTGGGCTAGTATCCCTGCCAAGTGTTCGAGAATTGGCAGTTGAGGGCTTCTGAAAGGGCTGCTGCAAACAGGTGTGGAGCAAACCCTGGCCTCAGCCACCCTCCTCTGGCCTGCCGTGCCCCACAAAGGAGGCCAACTAACCCAGTCCAGGGGCCTAGTAGAGGCCTCCAGACTTCTCTCAGGAAGCTGAAAAAATCATGTATCAGAAACTCCCTACCCTGGACCAAAGGCATCCAGGGCGATGTAAAGAATTTGACCAAACTCTAAGCATTTCTAGGTTCTAGGGCAGCAGTCTTCCCTACATACTTTTTACCAGTTACAGGTTCCAAATTCCAATGATACAAAAGTCCTTCTGGTGGTAGAGGAGGGGACTGTTTCTAGATAAATTGTCAGTTTCCAAAAATCATCTCTGGGGGAACAGGGAGCCTAGGAACAAACTGGGCCTCACCCTGGAGTCTGTCTGTTCCCGCCTGTTCCACAACCCTCATCCCTACTCAGGTATGTCTCACAGGAGAAAAGACAGCAGGCTCCTCTCCTGGAGGGCAGTGAACTGCCCCTCTAGGCCTGCGTTACTGGCCACGCACCAGCTCCTGTTCCCAGGACCCTCCCTGTTATGGGAAACCAGGAGCTGCATCAGGGACTCTGAGGAGAATAAAAATAAAATGTCAAGCTGATGTGACCCAGAGGCAGTCATCCAGAAGCTGTGAAAAGCTTTTGAAAAGCTTATTTGGCTGAGAGAGCAACTCAACCTGGGCTAATGCCAAGAGCTGAACCACAGGTGCTATCGGGGAGGGAAGCCAGGTGGGTGGCTAGGGGCAGAGCCTGCCTTCCCACTCAGGCTGGCCTTACCTGTACTGTTTCGACCCAGCAATGAAAATTCGTTCTGAAAAGGTGGGGCTGAACTCTTGGCTATTCTCACCTTTTGAGTAAAGGGAAAGGAAGTGAGTTAGAAGAAAGAAGAGAAAGAACAGGAATTCAAAACTCAGGAGAGAGACACTTGCTGGAGATCCTCTCTTGGGCCTTTCCTCCTTCTTCCCAGACCAGCCTTGTCTGGCAGCTCACTTCCCTACCAGCGCCCTCTCCTCACAGGACTGTCTCTCTTCTCCTTCCCAGCATGATAGTGAAGAGCAGACCACAGTCTCAGCCACCGTCTGTCACAGAGCCACAACCATAACATGGCTCACAGGGTGCCCACCTCACCTCTCTCTGAGAAGCTGAAGCAAGATAATCTACATAAAACACTCAACACAGTGCCTGGCACATAGTACCAGCTCAATAAATAGAAAACTAAATTGTTATAGTGTGTGTATATATATATATACACACACATATATGTACATGTAAGTGTATATATATGTGTGTGTGTGTCTGTGTACAAAACCATTATTTTGTCATTTACTTTATTTTAATTTTTATTCTCTTATTTCTCCTTAAAAACCAACCAGAAGGAGGTAGGAGATGCGGGGAAGGAGGTGTCTGTGTGAAGAAATACCATCACTCGCTGTCAGGCTCACCAGGTGGCAGGTCGAGAAATCTCCAGGGTTGGAATGTAGGTGCTGGAGACAGAACTTGTGGCCCTCCCCAGCCCTCTTGGGAGCTTCTGTCTCCAGGGGGTGCCGTCACTACTAGTCATCTCGAGGTGCGAGCAGAAGCACAAAAGACTGGACCAGGCCTCACCCTGCTGCCCCTAGACTGGCCCAGCAGGCCCGAGAGCAGGGTGTTCACCCTTTGGGGTGGGGCTACATCTAGGTAGAAGGTGGTGAAGGGCCTACAGGCCTCCGCGGGGCTTTCCAGGTCCCCTGCCTAGGCCTCTCCAGATGCTTGGGCCACTCAATGTCACCGCAGACAGTTGTTGGCCTGCTTGACAGTCCTGCAAAGAGCCCCAAGCATTCTGGCCTTTTACCCCTCACTCCCCACTCTGGTCATGATGGGCACAGTCTCCCCTCGCCAAGTCTCCATCTGTGTTCCATCCTAGCATTCTACAGCTCCCACTTCACACTGATCTTGGCTCACACCCACACCCACTAAAATCTTCTTTAGTGGTCACCCTGACCTCTCTCTTCCACAAAGGACCCCTGTGCCCAGCCACCCACCTGCAAGGCCCATTCACTTGCCCTTGTGCCCACAACAACCCTGGTGCTTACATTCGGCCTGGGCAATGATGGAGATGGCAGCCGGCCCTCCCTCGGAGCCTTCCTTGGCTGTGCCTTTGGTAATCACGTCGTTCAGGATTTCCCACTTCCCACAGAACATGTGGCTCTTCTCCACGACCTCACACTTGTAGACAGAGCTTTGCTTCTTCCCCAGCGGCTGTGTCTTCTCCTTGGCTTTAGCCAGCTCCTTCTGCTGCCCAGTTGCCGAGCCAGGGGCACTTGGGCAGGCCATTTCCATCA
Organism: Loris lydekkerianus; assembly: GCA_963574355.1. Taxonomy (NCBI): domain Eukaryota; kingdom Metazoa; phylum Chordata; class Mammalia; order Primates; family Lorisidae; genus Loris; species Loris lydekkerianus. The sequence continues at coordinate 13,113 of CAUYPK010017387.1, forward strand.
CTGCCATCTCCCAGGCTCACGCTCACCCTAAGAAACCGATACAGAGCAGGTCACTCATCATTCCAGAGCCTGGGGGCACAGGTCAGGCTAGGGTTGGAGGACATATGCAAGGGCAAAGGGTCTCTGCCTCTTTATGACACATGTATTTATCCACCAAACATGCCCCCTGGTAACACAGTGAACCTCTCATCATCTACACATGTTCTGCATGGCACAGACCCCCAGCCCCACCCAGCATCTCAACACAAACACAACACCCCAACTGTGCCCAACGAGGAGGATGCCAGCCCACTCCCTCTAGGACTATGGTAGCACAGATATTTGAGTTGGTTCTTTCTTGCCTTTGTAACAGCTAGATCTTTTTCTGTTCTTTCATGATAAACTCTGCTTCCTTGGGACAGGGTGGTGAATCCCATCTTCCAAAACCATCACCTTACTGACCCCACATAAGCCTTGCCTTCTTGAGAGGACATGTCTACCCACGCTATCCATAGTGGGTTTTCTCCAAGTGGAGAGAATCAAGGTTTTGTTCTTGGGTGGCGCCTGTAGATCAGTGGGTAGGGCACCGGCCACATATACCAGGGCTGCTAAAACAACAATGACAACTGCAACAAAAAAAACTAGCTGGGAGTTGTGGCAGACGCCTGTAGTCCCCACTACTTGGGAGGCTGAGGCAAGAGAATGGCTGAAGCCCAAGAGTCTGAGGTTGCTGTGAACTGTGACGCCACAGCATTCTACCCAGGCAGATAGCTTGAGACTCTGTTTCAAAAAAAAAAAAAAAGAAAAGGTTTTGTTCTGTTTCCTAGCAGGAGGTAGATGTGTGTGTGTGTGTGTGTGTGTGTGTGTCTTAGGCAATCTAAAACTCAGCATGCAAATGGCTCTCAGCACTTGGCTGCTTTCCTAAGATGCATCTGTCTGTGCTCTCCAGAAGGAACTGACATGCTTCTTCCTCGAATGTCCAAACTCATTGGTTGAGAAGTTCCAGGTATGATTTTCCTTTCAGGCAACCTTTCACAATGATTTGAAGACCCTAACGCCAATCTATGCCCCTAAAAATAAAACGACAAAGCCCAAGAATTCACCTTTTTCTGGATTTTGGCTTGCCCAGCCCTGACGTTACCAAGGAAGCTGTGAGGGAGAGCAGCCCAAAGTTGCCGACAATCTGTGCACACAGCCTGTAGATTAGAACTGTCATAACAACACCAATTTGAGACTGTTACCATTTGGAAACCTTTTTAAAGACAGGGACTTTTTCAAGGGCAGGGCCCCTCTAGGGTGTGCCTGGCTTTAGACAAAGCCTGAGAAGGTACCAAAGGCAGACAGGTTTTTAAGTAAATGTACCGTGGAAATGAGGATTTTAAATAATTGCTCTCGGTTGGTCTTGAAGCTGTTAGTACCAGAGTTTGTCTTCCCCGCTGTAACTCCATGAAACCTGGCTTACTCCTTTTGCTCTTGGGGCAGAAGGCTAGACCACGTGAAGCCAAGCTTCTAACACCTCTGGCCTTTTGCCCTATCAGGCCTGAAGGTTAAATGAGACAGTGGGAAATGGAGAAATACTAGGTCAAAGCCCTCTTCCTACTGAACCTGTCTCACTCATATTTTCCCACCAAGATGGCTATGAAAGGCTGAGTCAGCTAGATTGAGGGGGGAGGTGCCAGTCACTATTAATTAACTCCTTGCATCTCTGTCTTCAAGGGCTTCCTGGCTTTGAACTCAGACCACCTCCAGCTTCCTGCATGGATGCCTGGATTCAGTTTTAAAGGTCAGATGCCAAGGGGGGCAAGCAGGCAACCTCTTTGGTACCTGAAGATCTGAACGAGTCTAAGGGGTGTTTTGATGTCTCCAAGGCAGGCTATTTTTCTTATAACCTGACTTTCATCCCCTGCCTCATACCTCCCCAAACCATGCCACCTCCAAATAAGGAATTGACCCAAGACATAGTCGGTCTGACTTTCCTGGGCTCCTTACTAGGGTTAATAAAATCTTAAGCAGAAACCAAAAAACCCTCCTAACCTAACAGCAGTGGAGCTGTGCTTACAGGGGAACCTGATGTGGCTTTAACTTCCTCATGTTTATTGGAAGAACCTGAGGCCTAATTAAGTGGACCCTGCTCAAAGTCACCAGCCCCCGTGTGGCACAGCAGGTCACAACTCAGACCCCAGACTCTTGGGGCTGCACTGCCCACTTTCTAAGTCTCCTGGGTTATAAGCAAACTCAGGAGGCGATGCTCATGGTCTTTCCCAGTCAGAGGCTCCAAAGGGCAGAGGTGGCTTTGCATGCCACGCCTCCCCCTGCACATAGCACAGACAAATGATAATGACTGAAATAAGGAACTTGAAAGACAAAGAATGCTCTTCCATGACCTCTAGAGAAAGGATGATCCTGAGCACTGAGGAGGAAGAGTGGTGCCCTCTAAGGGCACTTGTTGCTCAGAGACCCACCTGTGCTTGGGCCCAGACAGCCTGTCTCTGCCTGCAGTGGCCTGAGTGTTCTGGAGAACTCATTCTGAACTAGAGCTCCTCCAGAGAGGCTGTGGGCACTCCTGCAGCCCCAGGAACCATCCTTTCCTCCTGGTGGTGAGCTAGCCAGGGCCTTGATCCTTGCTCCATGAATGTGCCAGGTTCCCACTCCCCAGAGAAGCTGGGGCTTAGGTTGAGACAGCCTAGCTCAGAACCTCCTCTGCAGTTCTTTGGTGACTCATGCGACAGCCGGGCAGGCAGGCAGTAACAAGGAGGCTGTTGAGAAGCTGACCCAGCAGATGGCAGCTGAACTTGTGAAGGGCACGGGAAAAACAGGCCGATCCTCACCCCCTAGGGGCACAAATCACGGCCTGAGAGCTGTAAAGCTTCTCCTATGGCTGGCTTTCCTGTCCCACATGACCATGACTCAGAGCTTCACTGATAGCCTCTAAGTTTAAGAGGCTATTCTTGGGACACTTTGGCCTGACAGCAGCTCTCCTACACAGACACACACGCTTGCCCCCTCCCTCTTTCCCCACTTCTGTCTGGGTTCTGGTGTACCGAAATCAGGGTTCTGGATTAAGCCTGGTCTGCTGGCCCCATAGTTTTCCATCTCTGGGCTATGGCCTCTGGCTTCTCACCCCAGCTCCCAGTCCTACAGGTACACCCCTTCTCTCTCCTGCAGCGAGTGGGCAGTGAGGACTAAAGGGTTTTTTGTTTGTTTGTTTTTTGTTTTCCGCCTTTGAAGGCAAATCAAAATTCTCATCCCGTTCCTCAGCCCAGACACAACCCAGCTCCATTCAGGCCCCAGATGCACTCAGCTCTCCGTATCAGCTGAGGTGAGCAGCAGCAACGGCCAAACCACCTGGCTTCCCCACAAGCCCAAGAAAACAAAAGAGGAAAGGAAAGGAGTAGCCCTCTCTCAGTACCTTCTAGGCCTGATGTATACACAGGCCTGTTCTCTCTCCTATAATGCGTCACTGGGCCCATGGAGAAGTCTGGGGCATAGGAGTGACACAGATAGTCCCAGATTGGAGTTCTTAATCTGGGCTCAAGAATGACTTCAGGGAAGGCTGTGAGCCCCAGAAACTATATATAATTTGTGTTTTTCCAGGGAAGACTTGACCTATCCTTTCCCCACTTTCTCTAGGAGTCTTGCACTCCCCAGAAGGGTGCTCTAGTCTCCCTAAAAGACCAGACTGGGACTAAATGACCAAAATTTTTTTTTTTTTTGAGACAGAGTCTCATTCTATTGCCCTGGGTAGAGTGCTGTGGCTTCATAGCTCACAGCAACCTCAAACTCCTACGCTCAAGTGATCCTCTTGCCTCAGTCTCCTGAGTAGTTAGGAACTATAGGCACCCACCACAACACCCAGCTAGTTTTTCTATTTTTAGTAAAGATGGGGTCTCACTCTTCCTCAGGCTATTCTTGAACCCCTGAGCTTAGGTGATCCACTTGCCTCGGCCTCCCAGAGTGGTAGGATTACGGGTAGGAGCCACCGTGCCCAGTCTAAATGCCTGATTCTTGCTCCGCTCTTTCCCTCCAAGGAGGTCTCTCTAACGCTGTGGTTTCCAAACTGACTTCAAGTTAGAATCGCCAGATGAGTTCTTAAAATGCACTCCTTTTAGACCTACTCAATTAGAGTCACTGGGGGTTGGAATACGTACTTCTTACAAGTTTTTTGGACAATTCTGGTCCCAAGAGGCGAGGATGCCACTTTACTCTCAGGCTACACTGTTCAAAATGGTAGCCACTAGCAACATGTGGCTATTTATATTTAATAAAAACGAAATAAAATTTAAAAATCACTTCCTCTGTTATACTCGCTACCATATTGGACAATGCAGATAAAGAACATTCCCATCATTGCAGAAAGTTCTATTGGAAAGTGCTGGTCTAAGGCTACGAGAGCAGTGTTTTTCTTTGACAGGAAAATTTATGTTCTAAGATTCTGGGACAGGAATGGGGTTTAGGCTAAATAAATTTTTGATTCACTGCAAGGTGCAAAAGTAATGTCTTAAATGTTGATCGTCAAAGATGATAACCTTTCTGAAATGTATCATATTTCAGTTCCCTGTTTTGGTGAGCACAGTACAGAGAGAATGCCAGACTAGGAACCAGAAATTATGGCTTCTAGCTTTGACAAGTTGTTTTTTTTTTTTTTTTAAAGAGCAGTGGGACCATTTTTGTCAAATGAAATCATACCCCAACTCCCAATGACTAAAAGAGCTAGCAGCATGCAACTGGCATGTAAATCACATTAGAAACAGATTCTCTGGCTGAAGGAGGTGGGCAAGAACTCCATGTGCTTGGTTTCCCCTCATCCACCAAGGACTTGAAGAGTTCAAGAGAAGAGTTTGACAACCAGTGGCCTAGGATATCTCTCAAAGTTCCTTCAAGTTTGGAGAATTGAGTCAATTTGTTAGGATTATTTGAGGGCTGGATGACTCTAATTCAGAACAGTAATAGTCAATATTTACTAAGCACCTAGCGTTTTTAATCTCTTTTTCAGATGTGAAGGTACAGAAGTTTAGCAGCATGACAAGAAAGTTACACAGTTACAGGCTGCAGACATTGTGTTGAATCCAGGCGTCTACCTCCTGAGCCTACATCTAAACCCAGAGCAGGCCACTTCTCTGAGTTTCTTCTTTTAGCTCTTCAGAAGAGTGTTTTGAGGACTGAATGAGGAAGAGGACATGAAATGCCATCAATTTGCTTGGCCGACAGAAGACACTAATTCAACGTTCATTCCGTTGCCCACCACCAAGCTACAAAACGCCATCGCTGAGACGATGGGACTTCTCTGTTTCAGCAACACAGCAGCAAGATATTTTGTGCCTTACCTAAGTCACATTCAATACTTGGAGCCTTGGTTCTCTGTATGTGAAAGGGAAGTAAAATCTGTCTTATGGGGCCATCCTGAGAATGCCCACTGAGGGGCCAGGGCACATCTCTCTCATGACTATTTCATCTGGAAGTAAAAACTTGTCCTTCTCTGCATGTCCAGAGGGGATAAATAGCAGAAGTAGAATGACTCAACTTCCTTAATAAGATATTGGTTAAAAACCAATCTCCTGACTTCCTCTTTCAAGCCTTCAGCTTGCCTGGCCATCACGCCACACTGCCTATCAAAAACGAGGGGCTGTGCAGGAAGGGGAACCGATGGCAAGTGCCAGGCAGAGTGAGCTGGCCTGGCAAAATGGCCATCTGGCCCGGCAGCCCCAGATGTCCTCATACATGCTCAGCTGCGCCTGCTCTCCCCAAACCCCTGCTTCCAGCCTCTGCTCCAGACTGATCCCTCCACTTGCCTGAGAGGGCAGCAAGGCACAAGCCTGTGATCCTCTTCCTCTGCTCACCATGTTCCTCCCTTCTTGCCTTCCCTCCTTTATTAATGTCTGTTTAGATCTCATCTATCCTTTAAGATCTATCTTCCCAGAGAAGCCTTTTTTGGTAGGCTTCTGCATGCACTCAACAAGTATTCAATGAGTGTCTCTTGAGTGTCAGGTAATGTAATGACCATTACCATTCAGAAATTTCTTGTGTGCTGGGCACTGTGCTACGTGCTTTATCTGCGTTATTGATGTGCCTCATGGCAACCCTACAAGGTTGGTAATGTTATCTCCATTTTACAGATAAAAAACTAAGGCTCAGAGTGGTATGTTACTTCAAGGAACAAATGAGTTTCAATGTATACAATTAGAGCATCAATCATGGGCTTAGGGATAAAGCCAGGACACTTAGGCCCATTCCCTTTAGACCCAAGGATCACCTGTTCCTTTCTAGAAGAACTTGTTGGCAGAGGTAACTGGAACATCCAGGAACCGAGTAGTATTACTATCCATGTGGATATTGCTACCCCTGTTTTACTCCAAAGATCCACTCAACTACTGTTGGTAATAATTTCTTAGCCTGTGGAGGCAGGAAGCCCACAAACTAAAATGGAAGAGTTTCATCGTTAAGAGCTGAATCAGCAATAAATTTATCAGACTTCTAGTTGAGTTACACCAGTACGTGCTCCTAGGTGTTATGATTTTTAACTTGATTAGTTTTAACAAGTCATTTCCTCACTTGTAGGCACCTAATAAAGAGCCTCAAATCCAATAACTGGAGGCAGCTTGAGGGCTTTATGGTGAGTAGAGTCCTGGCTTGAAAGTGTCCTGTCCAACTGCAGAGCACTGCAGGGGCTTCGCACAGCAGTCCCTAGGTATGTATGGGTCTGCCCGGTGCTGGGCCCCGTGCTTGCACTGGGCGTACACAGAGGGAGACTCTGCAGTCCCTTGAGGAGCTCACAGTCTACTGGGGAAAAAAACAAGTAGTCACAAGAGTACAATTCAACATAGGAGCACCAGGACAGAGAGACATATGGCAGATGCAATGGGAACACAGAGGGACACCTGGCTAAGCCTGGGAGGTGTCGGGTAAGGCTTCCTAAAGGAGGCTGAGTCTCAAGGAGTGAGAAAGAATTGCCCAAGGTGGCTCGGCACATGTAGCTAAGTGGTTAGGGTGCCAGCCACATACAAAGGGGCTGGTGGGTTCCAACCCGGCCCAGGCCTGCTAAACAATAACTACAACAACAACAACAAAAATAGCTAGGCATGGCTTGGCGCCTGTGGCTCAAGTGGCTAAGGCGCCAGTCACATACACCTGAGCTGGCGGGTTCGAATCCAGCCCGGGCCCGCCAAACAATGACAGCTGCAACCAAAAAATATAGCCGGGTGTTGTGGCAGGTGCCTGTAGTCCCAGCTACTTGGGAGGCAGAGGCAGAGGCAGGAGAATCACTTAAGCCCAGGATTTGGAGGTTGCTGTGAGCTATGATGCCATGGCACTCTACCCAGGGCAACACCTTGAGGCTCTGTCTCAAAAAAAAAAAAGAAGAATTGCCCAAGGAAAAGGAGAGGCAGAGGGGGTGGCAAAAGGCAAGGCACAGATGGGAGTCTGTAGAAATCACCTGTTGGGGGGTAGAGCTCAAGTCAGGCAGCTGCAGATGAGGCTGGAGATGGAGTTCAGCCTCATGGAAACACATTTGGTCCTCACACCCCCTGCTAGAGTTTAAATTTGCAGAACAACAGAGCATAATTCTGCATTCCTCCCAGACTCAAGGGCAGAGCTCTAGATGCAGGAACCTACAGGGTCAGGGCAGGAGGTGGGTGCTGGGCATGAAATGAAAACCCTGCCATTGGTACAGACCCCACCCTGGCCTGGGCTGGCAATATAAGTTATAGGCCTCGGGAAGACTAGCTTAACTCTTTCTCTTGGGCAGAGACACAGTGAGCATGTAATCATTTAGACCTTGCAACAGATGTTGAGGAAAGGGCATACACACGGGCACTGGGGGTGAAACTCAGCTGGAGGAATCTCAACACTTGCCTCACCAGCCAGCTTGAAACCTGCTTCCCAGGAGGGCAATTTCTGCATAAGCCTCTCCCATTAAGGAGGATATGAAATGTGAAGGTACATAAATCATTAAAATCTTACAGATCAATTATAAAAAAGAAAACTGACATGCCCACAAAAACTCAGTCTCACTGCCAATTCCACAAGTCAAACTGCAGGGTAAATAAAATTTATGGGATAAATTTATGACTGTCTTCTAATTCCTACTACACACCGTCAATGCTGGCTGGCCCCCAGGCTGGCAGAAGTGCTGGCGTCTACAGGCCCCCTTGAGGCGTTTAAGGTGTCACATCTAGTCTATTAGCATAGGCATCCACTTCCAGCTTCCCCCGTCTTCTGCCCACTCCTGCCCACTCCATGCTCGTGCCAAGCTAAGTCTGAAACATCACGTCCTTAAGATAGCCTCAAAGATATCTGTGGGCCCAGTTCCAACTCTGTGGTCCATAACCTATCTGACCACTATTTCCCCAAACATAGGGTTTGGCTCTGGCCAGTCTGACGTCTCCACAACCTCCTGACTACTCTGCTCTCTATGTGTGCCATGCTGTTGTGTGGGGACCCCGCACATGCTACTTGTCCTTCAGAGGTGAGGCTCAGCCCCCACCTTCAGGAAGCCCTCCCAGCAGCTCCACTGCACTGACCACAGCTTCCTTTTCTGGCTACTCACAGAACCTGATCCCCTCCCTTCTTGTCCTCACCTTGGCCCTTAATCACACTCTCACCCCCTTTACTCATTCAATTACATAATGTAGATGAGGGAACTCTGGAGACAATAAAGCATCACACTAAGAGAAGTGCCACTCATTGTGTGCAACTTACAGAATTGCAATCTATGTGTGGAGCAAATAGAAATACACAAAAAGATGGATAATCAAAGAGGTCCAGAGTTGGAGTGCAGTGGCATAATCATAACTCGCTGTAACCTTGAACTCTTGGGCTCAAGTGATCCTCCCACCTCGGCCTCCCGAGTAGCTAGAACTGTAGGGGTGCACCACTATGCCTATTTTTAAATTTTTTGTAGAGATGAGGTCTTGCTATGTTGCCCAGGCTGATCTTCAATTCCTGGCCTCAAGTAATCCTCTTCATCCCCCCAAAGTGCTGGGATTACAAGTGTGAGCCACTGCATCTGGCTGGAGTATTTTATAATAGTAAAGCACTTTAACAAAAAATGTCTAATTAAGCCATGTGTGGTGGCTCATGTCTTAATCCTAGCACTCTGGGAGGCTGAGGCTGGTGGATCACTTAAGCTCAGGAGTTTGAGACTAGCCTGAGCAAGAGTGAGATCCTGTCTCTACTAAAAAACTAGCTGGGAGTTGTGGCAGGTGTCTGTAGTAACAGTTACTCAGGAGGCTGAGGCAGGACGATGGCCTGAGTCTAAGAGTTTGAGGTAGTTGTGAGCTATGATACCCCGATAGTCTATCCAGGGTGACAGAGTGAGACTGTGTCTAAAAAAAAAAAAAAAAAAAAAAAAAAAATCTAGGCTCGGTGTCTGTAGTTCAGCAGCTAGGACACCTGCCATATACACTGGAGCTGGCGGGTTCGAATCCAGCCTGGGCCTGCCAAACAACAATGACAACTACAACCAAAAAAAACAAAAACAAACAAACAAACAAAAAAAAACCCAGCTGGGCATTGTGGTGTACCTATATCCAGCTACTTGGGAGGCTGAGGCAAGAGAATCACTTAAGCCCAAGAGTTTGAGGTTGCTGTGAGCTGTGATGCTATGGCACTCTACCCAGGGCAATAGCTTGAGGCTCTGTCAAAAAAAAAATCTAAATAGCAGGGAAGAATAATTACTAAATAAATCATGGCATACCCATTAAAATGTTTATAAATAATTCTTAACATTATGGAGAAATACTTATGGGATACAATGTTAATAGAAAAAAGACATGATTATATCTGCAGTACCTCCCACATACATGTATCCATATATATCAAAATTTATAAAAACGGCAGACATCAGCACAGCCTGGTAGCAGTGGTTCACAAGTGGACTTGTGAATATTTTAACTTTTTTAAAAAAAATATTTTAACATTTTTTGTACTTTTCTCATTTTTTCCAGATTTTTTTTCAGTGAGTATGTGTTCTCTTAGTTTTCATTTTTTAAAAGCTAATGTTTCTAAGTGGTTTAAAAAAAAAATACACAAAGGATCCGCAATGAAAAGTGTAAGTCCTTCGCACCCTCCCTCCCATTCCTCTGAGGGGATCCTTGTCAATGGTTTCGTGTGGATCCCTTCAAAGATGTTCTCTGGAGAGTATGACTTATAGAATGAAAATAAGTAACAATGGAGCTCTTGGTATGGGATGAAAATTCAGGAGGCATTTGGTCCACTTTGAGAGTGGAGCTTAATAAATACATGATGACCCCACCCCCACCCCCCCTCCCCCCCACCCCCGAAAGCCTACCAGGACTAACTAAGTTCTGGCAGCTGGGCCACTAAAACAGAAGGCTGGAGATGGGTGAGCCTGCCCCTCCTGGTTTTGGTTTCCATTTCACTCTTTTTCTTGTTCTCCCCTGGGGACTGTTGAGTTTTATCAGTTTTGACTCATGAAGTAGGAAGGTGCTCAGAGATGGCTGGGTCAGCTGTCCTTAACTCTGGCAGCCCTGGCTTCCAGTTTTTAGTTGTAATCATCAATGACAAATGCATGCAGTGGTTGTGCTGGAGGTAAGGGATGCTCGTGGGCATGTGTGGCCCCATAAAGAGTGAAAAACAGGAGAGCCAGACCACAAAAAAAGCCGCCAGCTCCTCCTCCGTTGCTTACATGAAGAGGTAGGATTGAGGGTCTGGCCCCAGGCTGGGAAAACCAAGGGAGACAAGTTTTCCTGGCTCACCTTTCCTACTTTCCTTATATATAATCTCTGACACCACTTAAAAAAATTTTTTTTCAAGTACAAAAGTAGTTACTTATTCATTATAAAAATGTAAACAATTTAAAAGTGTATAGGGGGGGGAAAAACCCAAAACTAAAAACAAAAAACCCCACAACAACAATCTCTGTACCATCTCTTCCTCCTTACACTGTTAGAAACACTTAAGTTTTATGTAAATTTTTCTAGCTCCATCACTGTACATACAGAAATATATGGTTTGGGACTATTTACAAAATAAACATGGGATTTTACATACACAAATTTATACAAATTGCATCTTTCACTTAACAATATACAAAGGGTGCCATAAAGAGTTTTTTTGTTTTTTTTTGAGACAGAGCCTCAAGCTATCACCCTGGGTAGAGCACCGGGCGTCACAGCTCACAGCAACCTCAAACTCCTGGGTTAAGTGATTCTCTTGCCTCAGCCTCCCGAGTAGCTGGGATTACAGGTGCCTGCCACAATACCCAGCCATGTTTTGGTTGAAGTTGTCATTGTTTGGGAGGCCCAGGACAGATTAGAACCCACCAGCTCTGGTGTATGTAGCTAGAGGGTTAGCTGCTTGAGCTACAGGTGCCACCCATAAAAAAAGTTATTAAATTTATAATACTGAAGTCACATTTGATTACTTCTGCAATCATAAGAGCTGTTCAATGTGACTTGTATTCATCTTTTGTTATCAGTATATAATGAGTATTACATTTTTTTTTTTTTTTAATGACAGTCTCACTAGGTTGGCCTTGATAGAGTGATATGGTATCACAGCTCACAGCAACCTCAAACTCTTGGGCTTAAGTGATTCTCTTCTCAGCTTCCCATGTAGCTGGGACTACAGGTGCCTGCCACAACAATAGCCTGGCTATTTTGTTGTTGCAGTTGTCATTATTGTTTAGCTGACCCGGGCTGGGTTCGAACCCACAAGCCAGTGGTTATGTGGCTGCGGGTGCTGAGCCTATTACAATTTTAATGTATTTTTTCCCTTTGTTAAGATGTGTGCATATGTTTTGGTATGCTCTGTATTATGCTCTGTATTATGGATGCTGTTCCATTTCAGTGTATTTTATTCTTTTTTTGTAGTATATTATTTTTATTTTATTTCATTTTAAAAGAACAGCTGACTTTACCTATTTTAAAAGGAGAAATAAAAAAAATTAAACATAAAATTGTAATCTGGCAATTTCACATCTGGGTTTACATACAAAAGTTTGCTGTGACCAGGCTGACATACAAAAAAAGTGAAAGTAGGGACTTGAACAGACACTTATAGACCATGTTCACAGCAGCATTGTTCACAATGGCCAAAAGGTGGGAAAAGTTCGTGTCCATCAAAAAATGAATGAATAGGGGCAGTGCCTGTGGCTCAGTGGGTAGGGCGCTGGCCCCATATACAGAGGCTGGCGGGTTCTAACCCGGCCTGGGCCAGCTAAAGAACAATGACAACTGCAACAAAAAAATAGCTGGGCATTGTGGTGGGCGCCTGTAGTCCCAGCTACTCGGGAGGCTGAGGTAAGAGAATCGCTTAAGACACAGAGTTAGAGGTTGCTGTGAGCTGTGACGTCACAGCACTCTACCGAGGGTGACAAAGTGACAAAGTGTCTCAAAAAAAAAAAAGAATGAACATAATGTGGTCTATACACAAAATGGAATATTATCCAGCCTTACAAAGAAAGGAAAGAAAAAAATTTTTTGAGACAGAGTCTTACTCTGTCACCTAGGCTAGAGTGCTGAGGTGTCAGCCTAGTCACAGCAACCTCAAATACCTGGGTTCAAGCAATCCTTCTGCCTTAAGCCTCCCAAGTAGTTGGGATTACAACAGCCTGCCACAACACTTGGCTAATATTCTAGGTGATAAATTCTTGAGATTGGAATTTCTGGGTGACCCTTTGGTTAATGGGCCCTCTTTTTTCCCCTGTTTCCATATGTCAGGGAAGTTGATAGGAGGTTTCCAAATATCATATTAGCTATTTGCTGGAAAGATACTATTTATTTTTTTTCAATTTTTAATTTTTTTTAGAGACAGAGTCTCACTCTGTCGCCCTCGGTGGAGTGCTCTAGTGTTACAGCTCACAGCAACCTCCAGCTCTTGGGCTTAGGTGATTCTCTTGCCTCAGCCTCCCGAGTAGTTGGGACTATAGGCACCCGCCACAACACCTGGCTATTTTTTGCTGCAGTTTGGCTGGGGCTGGGTTTGAACCCGCCACCCTTGGTATATGGGGCTGGTGCCCTACTCACTGAGCCATAGGCGGTGCCCTGGAAAGATACTATCTTTGCCTGTAAGATGCTTACAATCTAGTTTTAAAAGCATCCATAATACAGAGGGTGCCAAAAACATGTACACACATCTTAAGACAGTAAAAAAGCTGTTAAAACTGTTAATACTCAGGCTTGGCATTCATAGCTCAGTGGGTAGGGCGCCAGCCACATACACTGGGGCCGGTGGGTTCGAACCCAGCCCGGGCCTGCTAAACAATAATGACAACTCTAACAACAACAAAAAAAATAGCCAGGCACTGTGGCAGGCGCCTGTCATCCCAGTTACTTGGGAGGCAGAGGCAAGAGAATCCCCAAGTCCAAGAGTTTGAGGTTACTGTGAGCTGTGACACCATAGCACTCTATTGAAGGTGACATAGTGAGACTCTGTCTCAAAAAACAAAACAAAACTCTAATACTCAATATATACTGGTAACAGATAAATAAATGATAAAGGAATAACAAAATGATCTTAGGATCAGAAGAGCCCTTAAAAGTAATATTTTTCAACATACCACTTATGAACCATGAAGGATCCAGCTACATAATAGTATAGACCTGGAGTGGAAAGATCTGAGTTCAAATCTTAGTCTCTAAACACTCCGGTGTGTGACAATGGGTAGGTCACTTAATCTGAGATTCAGAAGTCTCATCTGTAAAATAGGGCTCCTCAAACCTATGTAAAAGAATTTCACAGGAAGATTAAATGCAAGGAACAATGTTTAAATTATACAATACAGTGCCTGGCATGCAGTGGGAACTCTGCGAGCATTAGTGGAGCCTCGGTGAGATGGAAGCTGGTACAAGATGACCAATCCTTAGACCAAGAGTCCTTAGTCCTTGCTTATGCAGAGCTGAAACCTACCAGCCACAGCTCCTAGCCAGTAGCCCCCATATCAGATGGAAAATCTAGAACAAAAGCAGAGGAGGAAAATCCCAGAACAGAGGGGCAGAATGGTCAGCAAGAAAAAGGCCACCATTAGGACGTTCTTGGAAAAGCATTCTACACATTCTGCTCGGCTGTCTCCACTGGCAGGGCCTCAGCTCTGAATGGACTGAGGAATGACCTGTTGGTGCGTGATAACCAGGACTGACAATACCTTGGCAGCCAGAACTGAAGTTAATTGTCCTGTGGTCATCTTTGGGTACTTTCAACAATCTATTGCTATTTGTATACACATAATTACATGTTAGCTGTTAATAATTACACAAATTAATAATAAGGGCTGCTATTATTGTCTGCTATGTATTAGGTGATGTGTGCATTATTTCTTGAATACTTGCAACTCTGTGAGCAAGCCACTAATATCATTCCTTCATGGGGAGGAAGAAACTGAGCTCAGTAGGCCAAGTAATTTGCCCAAGGTCACACGGCAGGGAAGTAGTAGCAGCAGGATTTGTATATGGGACTTTTACGGCAAAGCCCATACTCTTATTTTATTTTATTTTTTTTTTGTAGAGACAGAGTCTCACTTTACTGTCCTCCGTGGAGTGCCGTGACGTCACAGGACTCACAGCAACCTCCAGCTCTTGGGCTTCCGCGATTCTCCTGCCTTAGCCTCCCGAGCAGCTGGGACTACAGGCGCCAGCCACAACGCCCGGCTATTTTTTGGTTGCAGTTCAGCCAGGGCTGGGTTTGAACCTGCCACCCTCGGTATATGGGGCCGGTGCCCTACTCATTGAACCACAGGTGCCACCTCTTAACTATGACATTGTATCCCTTCCAAATGATTTCAGCTTTAAAAATTGGGACCCAAGGGCGTCGCCTGTGGCTCAGTGAGTAGGGCGCCGGCCCCATATGCCGAGGGTGGCGGGTTCAAACCCAGCCCCGGCCAAACTGCAACAAAAAAAATAGCCGGGCGTTGTGGCGGGCGCCTGTAGTCCCAGCTCCTTGGGAGGCTGAGGCAAGAGAATTGCTTAAGCCCAGGAGCTGGAGGTTGCTGTGAGCTGTGTGATGCCACAGCACTCTACCAA
>CAUYPK010017391.1:0-11143 GCA_963574355.1 Loris lydekkerianus
TTGGCTGTGGGTTTGCTGTAGATGGCCTGTATCAGTTTAAGAAATGTCCCTTCTATACCAATTTTCTTAAGTGTTCTGATCATGAAGGGATGTTGGATGTTATCAAAAGCTTTTTCTGCATCAATTGAGAGAATCATATGGTCTTTGTTTTTTAATTTGTTTATGTGCTGAATTGCATTTATAGATTTACGTATATTGAAACGGCCATGACACCCTGGGATAAATCCGACTTTGTCATGATGTATAATTTGTTTGATGTGTTGCTGGATTCTGTTGGTCTATAATTTTCTTTTCTTGTTGGGTCTTTTCCTGGTTTGGGGGTCAGGGTGATGTTTGCGTTCATAGAACGTGTTGGGTAGTCTTCCTTCTTTTTGTACATTTTGGAACAGGTTGAGTAATATAGGTACTAATTTCTCTTTAAAGGTTTGGTAGAATTTTGACATGAAACCATCTGGTCCCGGACTTTTCTTTTTGGGGGGTTTTTGTATGGTTGATGTTATTTCCGAACTTGAAATAGGCCTGTTTAACATTTCAACTTGATTCTGGTTAAGTCTTGGAAGGTGACGTGCTTCCAAGTATCCGTCAATTTCCTTCAGATTTTCGTATTTCTGAGAGTAAAGGTTCTTGACATATTCATTAAGGATTTTTTGAATTTTTGAGGAGTCTGTTGTTATTTCGTCTTTGTCATTTCTGATTGATGGGATTAGAGATTTTACTCTTTTTTTCTTGATTAGGTTGGCCAAAGGTTTATCTATTTTATTGACCTTTTCAAAAAGCCAGCTTTTCAATTTATTGATCTGTTTTATTATTCTTTTGTTTTCAATTTCATTTAATTCTGCTCTAATTTTGGTTATTTCTTTTCTTGTGCTGGGTTTGGGGTTGGAATGTTCTGCCTTTTCCAGTTGCTTGAGATGTCCCATTAAGTTGTTAACTTCCTCTCTTTCCGTTTTCTCGAGAAAGGCTTGCAGTGCTATAAATTTCCCTCTTAGAACTGCCTTTGCACTGTCCCAGAGGTTCTGATAATTCATTGGGTCATTGTCGTTTTGTTCCAAAAAATTGGCAATTTCTTTCTTCATCTCATCTCTTACCCAGCTATCATTCAGCATAAGATTATATAACTTCCATGTTTTTGTAAGAGTATGCAGACTCCTGTTGTTACTCAGCTCAAGTTTTATTCCATGGTGGTCTGAGAAGATGCAAGGAATAATTTCTATTCCTTTAAATTTACTGAGGTTAGACTTGTGAACTAAGATTTGATCAATTTTGGAGTAAGTTCTGTGGGCTGATGTAAAGTATGTGTATTCAGTTTTTTTGGAGTGAAATGTTCTGTAGATGTCTGCTAAATCCAAATGCTGGATGCTTAGGTTTAAATCTAAAATTTCTTTGCTCAGCTTCTTATTGGAGGATTGATTCAACACTGACAAAGGAGTGTTGAATTCTCCGACTATTATGGAGCTGGAGGAAATCAAGTTGCTCATGTCTGTTGGAGTTTCTCTTATAAATTGAGGTGCATTCTGGTTGGGTGCATAGATATTAATAATTGAAATCTCATCATATTGAGTATTACCCTTAAGAAATATGAAGTGACCATTCTTATCCTTCCTTACTTTTGTTGGTTTAAAGCCTACTGTATCTGCAAATAAAGTTGTAACATCTGCTTTTTTCTGATTACTATTTTCCTGAAATATGGATGACCATCCTTTCACTCTGAATCTGTATTTGTCTTTTAAGTTAAGATGTGACTCTTGTATGCAACAAATATCTGGCCTGAGTTTTTGTATCCAGTCAGCTGACGTTTGCCTTTGGAGGACAGTTTAAGCCATTCACATTAATGGAGAATATTGATAAGTTTGGTGAAATTTTGGGTATCAAGTTTTTCAAAAGTCCAGTGGACATTTTTAATCCTTTCGCCAATGTGGAAGTTGGAGTTTGATCCAAAGTTTCTGAGTGAGTTTACTTTTGTGGTATAGGATTGGGTTGGTCATTATGGAGGATAGGTCTGAGAATATCCTAAAGAGCTGGTTTGGTTATTGCAAATTTCTTCAACATATGAGTGTCATTAAAGTATTTAATTTCTCCATCGTAAATAAAATTCAGTTTAGCTGGATACAAGATCCAGGGTTGAAAGTTATTTTGCTTTAGGAGATTAAAAGTTGATGACCACCCTCTTCTGGCTTGAAAAGTTTCAGTAGAGAGATCTTCAGTCATTCTAATATTCTTCCCTTTGTACATAATGACTTTCTTTTACCTGGTAGCTTTGAGAATTTTCTCCTTCATATTAACTTTAGTGAAGTTAATTATGATATGCCTAGGGGATGTCTTATTGGGGTTGAGTCATGCTGGGGTTCTGAAGCTGTCTGCTATATGAATTTCAGAATCTCTAGGCATGTCTGGAAAATTCTCTTTCATAATTTCATGCAGAAGGACCTCTGTGCCCAGCGAAGCTACTTCATCAGTTTCAGGAATTCCAATTATTCAGATATTGGCCTTCTTCAAATTATCCCAGAGCTCTCTGTGAGAATGATCTGTTTTTGCTCTCCATTTCTCTTCCTCTTTGTGAGTTTGGGAGCGTTCAAAGGCTTTATCTTCAATGTCAGAAATTCTTTCTTCTGCTTGCTCCATTCTGTTGCTGAGGGATTCTACTGTATTTTTCAGATCTTTGAGGGCTGCAAATTCATGCTTCAGTATGTCTAAGTCTTTGGTGCTTTTGTCTTTAAATTCATTAAATTCTTGAGACAACTTTCGAATTTCTCCTCAAATTCCTAATTCCATTTTATTAATCTTGTCTGCAATCCAAATTCTGAATTCGATTTCTGACATCTCAGCCAGTTGTTTGTGAATGGGATCTTCAATTACATCTGCTAAATCTTTCCTTGGGGGGGTTGATCTATTCTGGTTATTCATGTTACCAGAGTTTTTCTGCTGATTCTGTCCCATGATTGTTGTATTCCCTTTGATTTTTTCCGTGGGGCTTTGTCAAGGGTCCATACAGTGTTTTGGCCTGAGAAACTGGGGCCCTGTCTGGTGTGGTGGGGCTAAGTGGTTCTGTCTTGTTTTCAGCTGGTTTCTGTTCAACCCTAGTGAAACATTTACTCTGGGTTGAAGTCTCAGCTGTGGAGAAAAATCAGCAATTAAATCACCCTGACCCCAATGGCAACAATTGGAAAAGGAAAATCAAACCTTCCTACAACCACACACCCAGGACATCACCTGAAAAGTCCTCAGTCTATTGGTTCAGTTCAAAAGGTCCAAGTCCATTGTCTTAGTCAGCACCTGTCTCAGGTGGGAGAGTTCAAGAGGTCTCTGGAAACTGGATCACAGGGGTCTGGTGACTACTCTTATATGGCTTGCTCCAGTACTGCATGGAGTAAGGAGTTGCCACCCTGCAAATAGATCAGTCTGGGAAGGTTGATGCCTCCTTCCCCACCTTGCCCCTGTTGGATCCAGTCACTGATATCCCTGCAGATGGCTGACCCAGTTGCCTATAGTGAACAGATACTCCAGAGGTTTGCACCTGCCTGAATTGCAAGGAAATCTGCCAGGCCTCTGCACTCTGCTGCTATCTAGCAGGAGGAGGTGAGGCCTGACATCCTCTGGCACTTTATAAAAGTTGGGGGGTGTTCATTCAGGCCGAGCCCCACCCCTGATTGATGCTACTGACAGAACAGAACAGAACAGAACAGAACAACTTTGCGGGATTCTGTCTCTGTTCCTGCTAAATTCGCCTGCAGAAGAGAAGCTGTTCTGAGTTCCAATGTCCTGTCTTTGCTGCTGGAGGTTTTTATTCAGTTACCTCTCTGAGTTGGCCCCACCCTGGAAGCTTCCCGGGTTTGTGAGTCACCTCAGGCAAATCCTTTACTCAGGTGGCCTCCTCTCGTTGCCCAGGGAGACACGGTGTGTGGCTTCAGAATATCCAGGAGTGAGCCATTTTGCTGTTAAGAAAAAATGGCTGTTGATCTGCCTCCGGGAACCACTGCTCTGGTGTGGCTTCCTCTCAGCCAACACTTCTCTCCTCTCTCCTGTGCCCCAGAGTTGGCACTGACCAGCCGTAGTTCATGCACTGTCCACACCCCTGGAGAGATCACCCAAAAATCCAGACTCCTGGGGGACAGGCCTCCGGATCTTAGAGTGAAGGCAGAGTAGAGTTCTTGGAACCCAGAGCTGCAGGTAGTGAGCACACAGAGTTCCACACAGTTTTATGCCTGGCCATACCACTCCCAGAAGACAGCCGCTGCTCCATGTCCCAGGGAACTGCTGCTCTGGAGCGGTTCCCTCCCAGCCAACCATCCTCTCCTCACTCCTGCACCCCAGAGTCAGTGCAGCTCAGGTGCTGTCCACACCTCAGGAGAAATCACCCAAGAATCTGGACTCCTGGGGGACAGGCCTCCAGATCTGCTTTCTGTTTTATTTCTTTTTACCATTTCATTTGTTTGCTATGTTGTTAAAACCCTTTTTTTTTTTTTTTTTTAGTTCTTGTATTTTTTATATTTCCTCAAATAAAAATTAAATTAAAAAAAGTCAGTTGTGATGAAGTTCTTTTTCATTTCTAAAAATCCATTATGTGTTGCCTTGTCCAACTTGCTGCTTACTGAAGTCATCTTCTTAGAGTTTCTTGTATCTACTTGACTCCATCCCTTACCTTCCTATTCTTGTATTTGAGGCTCCCTTTAAATATTCTCTTATAGAGAAATTACAATCATTGAAGAGACTTTGGCCTCATTAACACTAAGGTACTAGGAATGCCCTGCACTGGACTTCCTTTCCAGGGGATGGAGAGGCTCAGAACCAGGTGCATGCCTCAGGTTAGAATAGCGTAGGGTCCCCAGTCCCCTTGCTTCCTTTCGGTTCTCTGACCAAAAATCATGAAGTGTCTTGACTGCTCTGAGACCCAGGAATCTATAGGTTTCCCCCAGAAGCCTTGAAACCAAAATAGGGTCTTGAATACCCCCAGCCACTAAAAAAGATATCTAGCTTTACTGAAAAGAAACTGACCCTGAGTCAAATTCCTTAAACATTCATATAAACTCTGATATCATTACTGAGGACATATCTAGTTGAACATCCCTGTTTTTCTTGCTGTCCATTTTGAAGATACTGTTTACAGAAGTTCCCCTAATAAGTGCTTTGGGTTGACCATCCTGGCATTTAGAATTTCTTTCTTTGGAATGCCAACTGGGATTCTCTATGGAAATTCCCCTGCTACCACTTTTGGAGCTATTTTAGCTGTAGGTTTGTGGGTTTGGTGGGACAAAACAAACAATAAATTTTGGGAGTTGAAGAAAGAAGGTTCTGGTCATGCGCATATAGATATAGGAATGTATGCATTGCTCTCTGGTCCAAGCTCTGGGGTCTTTCATAGCTGGGTCTGGAGCATGGGAAATTCATGTCTTTAATGTCGGAAGGCCAGATATGGCTGTTCGGAGTTAACTTTGCTTGGATTTTAATTAGAATTTATATAAGTGCTTTTGCCAAAGTCATCTGCAGAATGATAGACACCCAGAAGGATGAACTGGGACTAAAACTGGTCTTAGAGAAGTGCTGTCTCTTGGGGTGGTGGTGGGTGGAGTAGATGACCTGGTAAAGCACCTTCACAGATAAGAGATTTTAGAGTTGGAAGGGACCTTAGTTGAAGATAAATTCTCTACTCTAACCTTCTTGTTATACAAATGAGAAAACTTCAGCCTAGAAAGGCTGAAGTGACTTTTCAGGTCACATTGCTATTTTGTGGCCAGCCAGGGCACTGGACATAAATATGGCACTAAAGAGGCAAGATTTGTGAATCCATCTGTTACCATTTCAGCTTTTTTATTTAGTACAATCCATTGTGTCTACATTAGCCAAGTTATATTAATATGGACTATTGAATATGGAAATAACCTCAATAGAGAGAAGTGGACATTATAATGGCACCTATTAAAATGAGCCTTCTCATCTGTAAAATGAGATTATTGCCATGAATGAACTTTAAATTCTTTCCTCTTTGAAGATATTTAAGTTGATGAGATCCTGCTTATGTGACTGAAAATACACACATTAAATTGAGTCACTTTTTAGGCTCCTCGGTGGGAGTACTTGCATTGGGGTCTAGGATGGTGCAAAGATAGTACCATGCACAGAACAGAGTTAATGTATTACGTATGATGTGTACACGTGTATGTATGACGGGGTCTGCCTTCAAGTACGAGGCTAACTCAGTTGAGAAGGGCCACAGGACAACACATTGTACAACATGGTAAAAAGTAAGGGATTATTTACTTTGTATCAAACTCTTATCTTTGCTAATTCTTTATACAAACCCCTTACCTGGAAAGTATTGTTCCAAGGATGAGGTGTAATGATACTAGGCCCTGGAAACAGCTAGGGTGATGTGGGCTATGAGATGAGCTCTTTTCTCTTTATCATTCTAATAAAAACTTCTCATAGTACCTCAGAGAGGCTTCCTTCTCCTCAAATTCTCTCCTTTTTCATGAAGAACTTAGGCAGTAAAAAGCTACCTGGATTTTGGGTTGGCTGGAAAATCAGGTAAGGCTCATATGAAGGTGACGCTGAGGAAGTGTCTGCATCATAGACTTCCTTTCATAAAACATTTAAAGCAAGGACCTCTGACTGTGCTCATCTGGGTGTGATTCTAGACTAGGTGACTTGAAAGATAATTATTGTTGCTAATTATTGATGCCTTCAATGTGTCAGGCTTTGTGCTGGACACTTCACATATATCATCTCATTTAACTTTTACAATAAGTTGCAGATGTAGACATTAAAATAGTCACATTATGAATAGAGGAACCCAAAAACCAGGATGGGTGAGCACTTACTCAAATAATACTGCTGGTTCATTGCTAGTTAGTGACTAGGGCCACAGCATGCTAATAGCTCTGAGGGCATCACTTGCTTTGTATTCTGTGGAAATGACACTGTGAATGATGCTTTTCTGGAGCAGTACATTGTCCTGAAGAGTGGCAGAATTGAGATGTAAATCCACGTCTGTCTGACTGTAAGTTCTGTTCTGAGCTACTCTGGTACATCCTGCCCCTTCTCCAGGAAGAGCTGGTTCTCAGTGTTGGTGGGTGGGAGTGAGTGGCACTTACTTCCTTCTTCTCAATCCCTATGTGATCCAGGTGTGGAGTCTGGTCAAACTGGGCCATTGACAGAGCCAGTTCTGGCCTCAGCAGCAGTCTGTGCAAGGCAGACCATTGGGTGAGAGCCTGGGGAAGGGGTGTGTGCTGGTGTGTGTGCAATTGTGTTTTCATCGACTAGTGTGACTAGTATTGTGATGTTATTTATTCATTAAATTTTTTTTATTTCAAATTAATATAAGGGTACAAATGTTTAAGTTGTGTTGTTTTCAATTCTAAGCTAAAATTTAATTTGTAGAAAAGCCCTTCACCCAGGGGCATGCTGAACACCCTCACATTGTTCATATTAAGTGAGATCCTGACAATCACCTTTCCTCCTATCCCCTCCCCCTTGCTAGACTATACTTGTGTCTTTTTTTTCATGTGGGCATGTAGTTGTTTATATACTGGTTTCATATTAGTATTGAGTACATTGGATAATATTTTTCCTTTTCTTGAGATATTTTAGTAAGAAGAATATGTTTCACCTCTGTGATTTTTTTTATTTTTTTTTATTGTTAAATCATAGCTGTGTACATTTGTGCAATCAAGGGGTACAATGTGCTGGTTTCATATACAATCTGAAATATTCTCATCAAACTGTTCAACGTAGCCTTTATGGCATTTTCTTAGTTATTGTATGTAGGTATTTGTATTCTGCATTTAGTAAGTTTTGCCTGTACCCATTCTAAGATGCACGGTAGGTGTGGCCGTGTGGCCCCACCCATTACCCTCCCTTCACCCTAATCTCCCCCCTCCTTTCCCCTTCCTTGGCCCTTTCCTCATAGTCTTGTGCTATAGTTGGGTTATAGCCTTCATGTGAAAGCTATAATTTAGCTTCATAGTAGGGCTGAGTACATTTGATACTTTTTCTTCCATTCCTGAGATACTTTGCTAAGAAGAATATGTTCCAGCTCCATCCATGTAAACATGAAGGAGGTAAAGTCTCCATCTTTCTTTAAGGCTGCATAATATTCCATGGTATACATGTACCACAATTTGCTAGTCCATTTGTGGGTCGATGGGCACTTGGGCTTCTTCCATGAGTTAGCAATTATGAATTGGGCAGAAAAGATTTTTTTAGGCAGGACACAGACAGCAGTAACCACAAAAGAAAAAACAATGACTTAGTCTGCAGACTTGAAACTTCTGTTTATCAAAAACCACTTTAATTAATTAATTAATCAATTTCCAAGACAGGGTCTCACTCTGTCACCCAGGTTGGAGTGCAATGGTGTGATAGCTCACTGCAACCTTAAATTCTCAAGCTCAAGCAATCCTCCTACCTCAGCCTCCTGCGTAGGTGGGACTACAGGTGTACATCACTATGCCTGGCTAATTTTTGTAATGTTTATGGAGACAGGGTCTTTCTACATTGCCTGAGCTAGTCTCAAACTGTGCCTTAAGTGATCTTCCTGTCTTGGACTCCCAAAGTACCTGGATTATAGGTCTGAGCCACTGTGTCCGGTTTCAAAAGTAACTTTAGAAATGAAATAGGTAAATCATACACAGGGAGTAAACACTTGTCTTATATCTGGCAAAGTGCTTATATTCAGAATGTATTAGAAAATTTACAATTTAATTTTTAAAAGACCTCTCATTTAAAATGGGGATTATCAGTGTTAGTCAGATGGCAAGGTCTGGGGACACGTCTTCTACCTTTACTTGTAACACCAACTTCAAGTTTGAGGATCCTCAAAACCACCAACAGTTTTGGTAATTATCATTTCTGTTAATGTAAGTGCTGAATGGCAAGGATTTCCTTTTGGGCTCATGAAGACATTTTGTAATGAGATAGGGATTGTAATTTTACCACACCGCGAATATAATAAGTGCCACGGAATTGTTCACATTAAAATTGTTAATTTAATGTTATGTGGATTTCATCTGAGTACAAAGTGCTAAACTGCTAATCCCGGCACCAGTGTGTGATGATACGCCTAAAATATTACCACCCCAGAGAGCAGCGGGAGGGAAAAGGGGCACGCCGTCCATACAGGCGGAAATTAGGGTAGCTTCAGATTTCCCCAAAGAAGCTGTCAGCATCTCAACAATTTTAAGATACTTAAGGAAAGAAAAGTGTAAGCCAATTGATTTTATATTCAGTCAAACTTTTATTTCCAGCAAGTATAAAGGTGACAGGCAATAGTTTTAAACGTGCAAAACTCAAGGGTAGGAGGAACACGTCTAAATTGGCAGAGGAGGCCGGAGCGGGAGGATGACTGGAGTCTGGGATTCAGGACTAACTTGAGCAACATGTTGAAATCTGATCTTTATGAGAAATAATTCAAAAAAGTAGCCAGGCATTGTGGTGCACACCTGCAGTTTCTGGCTACTTGGGAGGCTGAGGCAAGAGGATTGCTTGAGCCCAGGAGTTCAAGGCTGCTGTGAGCTCTGATCACTATGATCACACCACTGCACTCCAGCGTGGGTGACAGGGAGGCCTCATCTCTAAAAAATAATTAAGTAAATAGGTACGTAAATAAATTTACAGAGTAGGAACATCAAAACATCTATTCTCCATAAAAGTAATATATAACCTGGCAAAACTTGTCAAACTTAACTGTTTCAGAACTCTGGAAATGGATCAAAGATTTGCCAATCAGGGGAACATTCATTTTATAAAATGGCTGTACTTAGATAAGAACAGTGAGTTTTGTTCCGTCCCTACCTCCTTTCCCCAACTATGTAGTATCCTTGGAGACTGGCAGCCTCACAATCACGGTAGTTGCGAAAACCAACGCCTGGAAGACACTGCAGGGGGCTGGGTTTGGAGATCCCTGTACTGAGAGAATTGCCATTATTGGGTCTCTAAAAAAAAATAATAATAAAAATAAAAAAAATTTAGAAACATTTTCTTTACTTGATCTGACTGGGAGTTTACTCAGTGAGAAAAGTTCAACCCCCAAATCATTTGTTGCAGTTGTTTAATATTGCAGCTGCCTGAGACAGTTTTATCAGTTGGGGCAAACAAGAGACTGGCCAAAATAGTTAAAAAGTAAATGTGGGTAATAAAAGGAGGTATTGAAAAGTTTCAACGTATTCCTAGGAATCTAAAAGGCTGTGTGTGTGTGTGTGTGTGCAGGGCTGTGTAAGTGGCCGGGAAAGGCCTCAGAAGGCCCCAGTCTCTCAACTCTGCTGAGGACACAGTTCCTCACAAACAGGAAGTCTAGGCCCAAGCAGAGCTTAAACTTCCCACGTGCTCAAGTTTTACCCCAATACACACTCAGATCCCCTCAGCAAAGAATGGGGGATCTATGGGTTCCAGCATTTAAGGAAGTGTCTGTCCTCTTACTGTCTGACCACTTAACTAGCCAAGCAGAGACTACACAGGCAGCATAAAAAGATTACAGACTACAAACATGATTTCCAGAAAGTCATTATTATTTTTTTTTATTAAATCATAGCTATGTACAATAATGCAATCATGAAGTACAATGTGCTGGTTTTATATACAGTTTGAAATATTTTCATCAAACTGGTTAACATAGCCTTCATGGCATTTTCTTAGTTATTGTGTTCAGATTTTTTTTTTTCTTCCTTTCTTTTTTTTTTTTTTTTTTTTTAAATCATAGCTGTGTACAGTAATGTGACCATGGGGCACCATACAGTAGTTTCATAGACCGTTTGACACATTTTCATCACACTGGTTAACATAGCCTTCCTGGCATTTTCTTAGTTATTGTGCTAAGACATCTACATTCCACATTTACTAAGTTTCACATATGCCCTTGTAAGATGCACTGCAGGTGTAATCCCACCAATCCCCCTCCCTCTGCCCACCTCCCCCTTCTCTCCCCTCCCTTTCCCCCTTCCCTCCATTCTTAGGTTGTAACTGGGTTATAACTTTCATGTGAAAGCCATAAATTAGTTTCATAGTAGGACTGAGTACATTGGATACTTTTTCTTCCATTCTTGGGATACTTTACTAAGAAGAATATGTTCCAGCTCCATCCACGTAAACATGAAAGAGGTAAAGTCTCCATTTTTTAAGGCTGCATAATATTCCATGGTGTTAATATACCACA
>CAUYPK010017394.1:0-55701 GCA_963574355.1 Loris lydekkerianus
CCAGCCCCTCACACACAACCACAAGACAAAACACGCTATACAGATTACACACACCGAGCTCGATATATATATATATATATATATATATATATATATATATATATATATATATATATATATATATATATATATATATATATCAATAATGTTTTCTTTTGCCTTGGTCTTTGTATCAAATGCTATTTAAAATATGAAAGCTTTTTTTCTGGGGGCAAATAGTTTCTTACAGGGTGACCATATCATATACTGACATTGCAGTGGCCGCTACTTATGGCTTGTCTCACCGTGAATCTGTATTTGCTTCATCCTAAAATCCAGAAGAGTAGGTTGATAATGGGGAAAACCAGAGAGGGACGGGGTAGTGATGAATCTTAGTTGAGAGTAGGCTAACTGCTGTGACAATTTCCCAACTGCAGTTGCTTAATCCTAACTGAAGTTTCTCACCCACAGTTTGCAGCGCAGATTGGGGGCTGATAGAGTGGGGAATCTCTGGTCCTTGCAGGCACCTTCCATCCATAGTTTGTCATTTTCTAGAGCTTTGTCCTTCTTTGTGGTCAACTGGTAGATGAGGACAGAGAACTTGGAGGATTTTTTTTTTTAAAGGGCCATGCCTTAGAAGTAGTGGGTATTATTTATGGTTGGCCAGAAGTTAATCACACTGTCCCATCCATTGGCCAAAGAGGTTGGGAAAGGCAACTTATCTGTGTGCCCACAAGAACTGGGAAAGGGGTTTGGTGGCTACAATATCATCCCAATAGGTGGGTTGTGTTCTGTTTTGCGTCACCTTGTGTCCTGCCTGTTAGCTTTCTTCAGCTTACCTTCGTTCAAGCAAACAAATGCCTCCATAGTCTCCGAGATAGGGGGTCACTTCCCATTCCTTTTTCTATAATATACATGTGAATGTATTTCATGTTAAATAAAACCCTTCAGAGTTACAGTAGTGTTTCTTAAATTCTTAAGAATAGCCCAAGGAACTTGTGAAATAAGTGGGGACTCTGGGGCCTTGGGGCCACACACAGCCTTCTGGATTCTTGAATGTGGCCTTTTGACTGAATCCAAATAATACAGAACAAATCCTTTTAATAAAGAGACTTGTTTAAAACAAGTTTCTCATTTATCTTAGCTTATAAACCTATTTCTTAAATGTGGATTTTTGTTGTAAGTTTTGTTTTAAGGGATGTAATTTCTGTCTTGCATCTACAACCCAAAAAGTGGTTGAGATTGTAGCCTGAGTTAGTGGAGTGAGGCCAAAAGCCTGATTCGATAGGATTTTATGTTATTCTGATAACTGGATACAAATATCTCAGCTTCTTTTTCTCTTCTTCGTCACCTAACAGGGGAGATACTTGATTAAGAGAATTTTCTTATTGCATTAAGATAGTAAATAGGAGTCCATGTTTGACAGGTTTGCTTATTATTTGTGGCAGACTTGCCAATGGTTAGTGAATGGCATTCTATTTTAGTTTTTAGATTTGTCTTACTCTTATGGTGTGTATAGGATCCAATAAAACCAAGATAATTTGAAATGAATCCCCTTTCTGTAAGGCTGTGTCTTTTTCCCTCGCGAAGACAGGTTGGCCGCGTTGTGCTTTTGGAATGGATGTCAGAGTGTAGATAATTTGGGGCTTGTGATTTTTTTTTCTTCTATTTTATCTGCCTCTTTTTGTGTCTTTGTGTGCAAGTCTATGATTACTATTGAGTTTTTTTTTCTCTAAATGCCAGCAATTATCTCACAGGTGGAGGGATTAGGCAAGAGCTGAGAGAATTGCACTGGGATTAGAATAAAGGCTCCCCCCTCACACCCCTGTAAATATGGTGACAGGAGGGAGTGCGGACTTGGTGGGGGTGCAGGCAGCTGTTGGGGGAGGGTGGACAATTTGCTGCTGATATTTAAATCCCTAGATGGGGGTAAAGGAAGAAACCACTAATGAAAGAAAGAGGAATTGAAAACCTGAGATGATTTGGGGTTATTGTTTTAGGAAGCTGAGAATGCAGGAAGGGAGGGGCCCCATTTATCTCAACTTATTTAACCTATCTCTTCATACTACATGTTTTTTTTTTTTTTTTTTTTTCCCCATTTTGTGGTTTGACAATTTATTTTAGGGGAAGAAGGGAGCTGGGAGGGTCCAATATATGTCCAGGCCAAGAGAATTTAGGTGAGATATTCTCTTTCTTCCCAGCAGAGAATGATTTATTTACCCGATATGTCAGTTAGAATGCTTTCAGCTGCAAAGAACAGAACTTTCAACTCAAATGCCTTAAACAACACAGGCAATTTGTGGGCTCAGTACCTACAAAGTCCAGCAACTCAAATGACATGACCAAGACCTAGTGTCTTTCTTTCCCCATTTTTTGGCTTTGCTTTCTTGCTCTTGGCTTCATTCTTGGCAGGCTGCCTGTCTTGAGATTTTTAAGATGGCTGATGGCCATTTCCAGGGTGATTTGCTTTTTGGTTTGTGAAAGTAAAGAAGAGTGACTCTCTTCCTCAGCTGTATTAGTCAGGGTTCTCTAAAGAATAGAACCAGCAAGAGATATATACATACGTGAGGATTTATCATGAGGAATTGTCTCATGTGACTATGGAGGCTGAGAAGACGTATTATCTGCCATTTGCAATCTGGAGGGCAGGCCAGTGGTGTGGTTGCTGTCTGACTCCTAAGTTCTGAGAACTGAAGGTGTAAATCCCAGTCCTTGAGCAGGAAAAGAATGATGTCTCAGCTTAAGCAGTCAGGCAGAGAGAGAAAATTCCCTTTTCTTCCACTTTTTTGTCCTAGTCAGGTCCTCAGTGTATTGGATGAAGTCTACCCACGTTAGGGAGGGAAATTTGCTTTCCTTAGGCCACTGGTTCCGATGCTGATCTCATCCAGAAACACCTTCACAGACACACTCACGACGATGTTTAATCTGGCTTCCAGGACCCAGTCAAGTTGTCACATAAAATTAAACATCGCGAGTTCCCTCCTTGTCAACTTGATACTCATGCACCCTCCTGAAAACATGATTAATCTCTAACAAAGACAATAACCATGTTATAATTTCACCTAACATGATACATCCGCCTATCCTGAGTATAATTGAAAATGCACTAATACTTTCCCAGAAGAGGATGTAAAATTCTCGAGTGATGTTTCTTTTCTTCTTAACTTAACGTAAGAACTTTTCTTCATAACGTAAGAACTATGATGTAAAATTAACAAATAGCTAAATAATGTGAAGTCAGTACATCTTTAACAAATAGCTAAATATCAAATCAGTACATCTTATGTTATGTGAAAACATATACAAACACATAAATGAATTAATTCATGGCCTAATAAGGGAATGCGCATTATAATTATGGTCCTTGATCCTCTAACTGGTTATGTAGTCATGGCTGATATTTATAGCTACCATCTTGTACAACCCATTTTGCATTCCCTTTGCCTTCAGGGAACATCTCAGCTGGCTGCTGGGATGACCCAAACCTTCATTCCTGAAGGTTCTAGGCTCTTTGTAGCCCCACCCGGAGTGAGTGGTTTTAATCTTCCATTAACCTTCATCACAGGGCATACTAATATTAAGAGGCAATCTAAGGATGTCTGAGTATGTCTGTAGACACACCCTTTCTTTTACCTTCATTCTGGAGGAGTAGCCCAATTCTCCCTTCATGATTGGGTCAATAACCCCAGCATAGTAACTCCTTTTAACAAAAAGTGTGGGGCTTCAAACTATTTGGACCAACTTAAGTCACATGTTTACCTCTGAACCAATTATTATAATGAGGGGAATGGATTTTGCTAATTATCTCAGGCCCAAATTCCAGAATTAGGGGGAAGAGTTGGTTTTTCCTGCAATGCATGGGATTTAGGGGGAGGCTGGATATTTGACTCCAAATTTGGGGATCAGGGCAATGCCTATTAGTTAGCAAATGGCAACTACACCTAGATTAGTGGTTCTCAACCTTCCTCATGCCGTGACCCCATACAGTTCCTCATGTTGTGGTGACCCCAATCATAAAATTACTTTTGTTGCTACTTTGTAACTGTAATTTTGCTACTGTTATGAATCATAATGTAAATATCTGATATGCAAGATGGTCTTGGGCGACCCTGTGAAATTTGGGGGTGTGTACCTTTCATCCTCACTGGATATCCAGTGGTCCTGTTTCAGGAGGAGGGGACATCAGGAAGGAAGCTTGTGTAGCAGCAGAGACTCCACCTGGAAGCAGTGAGGTAGGAGGGAAGGCCATTGGTATCTAGTTTCTGTGCAAACAGGGAGTCAGCATCTTGACATCAGGATCTTAATTTATTGACGTGAAAAGAGGCAGGGAAACAGGCGTAGGAGTGGAGTGAATGCCAGATCCAGCTTTTCTCAAGTGAGAACGGCCTCTGATGGGGTCTGTCCCTTCCCCCTGGATCTCAGGCCTCCCTTAGGCCACCTGACATGGATGGTTGTTGATGGATAGCCAACTGAGGCAGCCTTGAGTCTCAAGTGTGTTTTAACATAGTGGCTCTCAGTAAATAACTCCTTCTCAAACACCTCACTTCATTCACAGAGTCTTTTCAGCTGCTGCTTAATCAGTGGCTGCCCCTTCACACACTGACCTAATTCTCCACCAGGTGTTTTGTCTCGAATTTTGAGGCAGCACCCCTTTCCCCGGGGTCACTGCTGGTGTCCGTGCCACCTTGACCTATAGCTGCTATTCTTATCACCTGCCTTACCTCCTTGTAGAATAGGAGTTTTTGGCCAAAGGGGCAGCCAGTGGGGCAGGTAGGACAGAATGAGTTCTGAGGCTACAGTACCTGGAGGATGTGGTTACTATATTTTGCTGTGTATAATGTGCTCCTGTATATAATGTGTATTCATGTTTTTGGCCTATATTTTGAGGAAAATTCCCCTGAGGATAGTGGCTGGCCCTCTGGAGAGGGCTGACACTCCCCTGGTAAATGTGCAGATGGCACCTCCCTCCCGCAGTGACCTATGTGAAGGCTGCCTCTTCCCTCTCTCCTGGAAGTCCTCCCCTCCCCTCCATGTAGGGGGCCATAGCAAAGATGGCCATATGTGTGGCTGCTGGGGTGGGAACTTCTGAGACTACTCAGCCCATGGGCAGCAGGCAGGTCCCTGGGACCTGCATGGGGCTCCTGGTTCCTTCTGCATGGCTAGACTTGGGGCCTTGGCCCTCGCCTCACACGGTCATGGCTCACCTCACCAGTCCCACCCTTGACCCCTCCCCTGGTTGCAGTGCTTGATGGAGGCCACTCTGACCCACTCCCACCAGATCCCAGATTGCCCCACACTGGAACCCCATGTGCCCAGCAGGCCCAGGTAGAAGGCCCAGTGGCCCCCAGAGGCCTGCTGGGCTGCCCCACTCCTGAGCCATACTACCCATGTATAATGTGCATCTTTTGTGCAAAAACATATGCATTATATATGGCAAAATATAGTGTATGTCTTTTAAACCAAACACCATAGGAGCAAAGACTCTTCTTCAAAGGGACACCCCCCCTTAGGATCAGGGTTGCATTTAACCTTCTCCAACCGCTTTCTCAGCCAGTGCATCTTATGGTCTAATGTGCATATGAAGCATCTGGACATGTGAGATGCAGGTTCATAGGAGGGCTGAAGTGGAACCCAAGATCCTGCCTGCATCGTCCCATGCTCCCTGAGGGACGTCCCCGATGCTGCTGGGACATGGACCACACTTCGGAGGAGCAAGCCTTTATAGCCGTCACCTCGAATGATCTTGCAAGTGAAGCCATCTGCTTCTCTGTTTACTGAGTCAGAATGAGAAGATCCAGAGGAAGAGAGCAGCACTTTTTTGGGAGGTAAATGGGAGAGACAGGACTCAAATACTTAAAAATCAGTTATCTCCCTGCAGGTGCCTGGTGAAACTCCAGCCGCCTTATCCTCCTGAGATGATAGAGGTGGATGCCAGTCTTCGCGTCTGCCTCCACGTCCATATGGGGCATGATGACACTGGCTTGTCTCCCAGGAGCCTGGGAACGTTCACGTCATGGTGCTTATGACAAGTACGCAAATGCTGTTTCACGTCCCCACAAAGAGAGAGATGTGGAGAACAGCTTATAATTCTGTGCCACCGGATTCTTCTTCACGCTTCTAAAAAGGCCTGTTTCTGGACAAATCAGCACGATGACACATTTCTAGATGTCTACATGACTCACAAACTGCCCATTGCAAGCTGCTTGTAATTATCAACAGGTGGGAACCTCAAATGGGTCCCAGCTCCATGTCCCACCCCCTTGTCCGAACTCACAGGACCTTTACCTTCCACTCTGGTGGTTGCTGTGTGTCTGTCTCCCAGATGCACAGCAGAGATGGCAGTTTACATCCTTAGCAACCTGGAGCTGGCACCAGGGCTGCAGCCCTGGACCTGGGTGTCCTCTGGGTACGATCCCATTCACATTTAATCAGCAGATGCAGTATTGATCTGGCCATCCCTGTATTCGGTTCAGCCTTATTGGATCTCACTGTCTGTGTAATTCCTTAGGAAGAATCAGATCTAAATAAACACAAAGGAAAAAATGCTTAAGAAATATAAGCTGACCATATTACAAAGCAGATGAACTCTGCAGTTGATGCCATTATTTTACTTGGACTAGAGGAAGGAGGAGGAAAGCTGGGGGCCGCTGCTGGAGGAGCAGAAGTGAATTAGGAGGCTCTCATTTCTCAATTGGTCTCCTGCATCTCTGTTGGCTGCTGGCTCTGGTTTCCAGCTGGCCCTGGCCTGGGTGGAGGTGTTTACCTGGTGTCTTCAGGGATGCTGCACGAACAGCTGTAAGTAGAGCTGGTCATTCAATCTGCTCTGAGAAAGGTTAAAGTGCGAGTCTCTGGGCTTCCCCAGGGACTACTCCAGTAACGGGAGAGTCCAAGAGAACGCATGCCACTCAGGAGGAGGAGCCTTCTCCGGGGTTTTACTTGTTATCCCAGTCACAAATGGAAGTGTCCGAGACTCAAATCTGAATTTAGGCAGCAAGAGAAGAAACCTGGATGGAAATGAATTATTTATTTCATCACTGAGGTTATGGAAGCATGGAGTGGGCGTTAATCTCCTTTGAGCAGGAGCCTCTGGGCCGGGCTTGAGGTCGTCTGTGCAAGATCTGACCTTATCTGCTCCCGGCCAGACACCTCAGCTTCCACGAAATTGCCTTGAGAATAATCCAAATAAACCCTTTCCCTTCTTGTTCAGATGAAGAATGTGAATTTTTACCTAGCACGTAGTCAGAGGAATCAAAAGTGCTTGTGTCTGTGATTTCTTTTAATCCCATAATTTCCCAGTGGATCCAAAGGGAGGCAGAGAAGCAGAGGAAGAGCGCCTCATGCTGACAGTGGATGGAGCACGGTGTCAGTTTCTGTGGATTGTGGGGGAGCTGAATATGTATCAGCTCACTGAGTCCGCACAGTGACCCAGTGAGTGAGCCTCTGTTGTTCCCATTTCGCTGATAAGGAAATTGAACTTCAAAGAGATTAGGAATTTACTTAAGATCACTCAGCTCTTAATTAATTATCCTTGTTGGGATTCAAGGAGCTAGTTGTACCCTTAACTTGAGATCTTTCCACTGCCCCATGCTGCCCTGTTCTTCCTGCCCCAAGATAACAGGTGCAATAAAAATATTAAAAAATTTTCCCAAGGCTAGGATGGGAGAAATAGTTTTGGGGTTACAATAACCAGTAAAGATGGAACAGACCCATTCTTCATAAGAACTGCTATTTGCCCTTTTACACTCTCCTGTTCTGTTACTCAGTTCCCTTCTGGATTCCTAAACATTTCTACGTGCGTACTTGCACGTGTGTATAAAGCCTCTTTCTCTTGCTCTCCTCTGCCCTTTAGAGAACACAGTGAGTTTTATTTGAAAGGTTCCCTCAAGGCTCTCTGCTACATTCAGCTTATTCTTCTTGCTAACACATTTTTGAGACAGTTACAAAAGCTAGTCCAGGTAGGTGTAGCTGCTTTGTACCGTTCTGTCTTTGGTCATCAGGGTGAGGTCCTTTGTTCGTGGTGTGCTTATTCTCTTCCCGGTTTTGAAGTTTCAGGGTTCCTGAAGCAGTGTACACAGAGATGTATGTTTGGGGGTGCTCTGTGCCTTCATGGTCTCCATGGACTTCAGATCACCGCTGGTTCCCTCTTCCAAATCCATTTTGCTGAGTGTCTATTTGTGAGAGGTGTCAGAGATTTGCAGACACGTTACTTGAGAACCGTGAGTTCCTATCTCACGGGCACCTTCCCTCAAATTAGGGTGGTCTTTCAAAGCATATAGGGTGGGGGGCTTCTGAGACACACTCCCCACTTTTGACTGCTTGCTGCCTGTAATAAAATTAAGATCACACTCTTGTTCCTTCTACACTACCCTCAGCCTGCAGAACAACCCTCCTCCTCTTTCAATTGGCTCTTAAATTTCCTCTTATTGAGCCTCTGTAGATTATTAGAGGTTAGGAATAGAGCACGAGTGAAACCTCCCCTCCAAGTGCTCACAAGCCAGTGGGGAGGACAGGTGTTAGACCTGTAATTGGGAAAGCCACGAGTTTTAGAAAAAAGAGGGAAGCCAAGCTAGGAGGCTCGACTCCCTGACTCTTTGGAGAAGAGTGGTCATTCCTCGCAGAGTCTAGCTCTGTTTGAGTGTCCTCCGCCTTGCTCTTGCTGCTCTGTGAAAATGGACTTTGGAGTCCATGTGCCTCACCAGCCACGATGGGGCGATGACATGGCCTTAAAAAATTTCTCTTTGTTTTCTAGTTGTCTCCGTCATGTTGTCTGCCTTGATAGACTGTCTTCTGTGGGACTGCAGACAAATTAATCTTCCCTAATCTCTGTTCCATCTGTCACTTTCCTGATGGAAGACTTCTGATGGCTGCCCCCACTCCTTAGAGGAGAAAGTCCCAGCTCTGTAGCCTGGTGTTGAGCAGTCCGCAGCTTGCCCACCCTCAGCTCCTATCCCACTTGGGGAGTCTCTGCTAGAAGCAGACCTGGCTGGTCCATGCCCCCTCCCAGAGGTATCCCAGGTACAGTGTCATCTCTGGGGCTTCACTCCATTTTCTTCTTTTATCTTGGACATCTCCTGTTTCTAGCCATCTGTTGGCATTTAATTCAGGTTTCACACCCTCTGCCACACTTTGCCTGACCACCTCAGCCCCTCAGAATGTCAGGCTGCTTTCTAGCTAGCTGTACCCTTCACTAGCCACTATCCCTTTCTACAGTTATGTCTTAATTTTCCTGTCTCCCCAAGCTGGCCCATGAGCTCGTGGAGGCCTCTCGTTTTTCACTCCTCATGTCTCTCTCCAAGGAGACGCTTGATGGTTGTGTGATGGGAAAGGGCTGGATGAGAGTGAATGGGGTTGCACAGAGTTTAACATGATGCCGGGTGTGAATATATAACCAGGGGCAGGGGCTAAATAGGAAAGAACGGGAGGAGCCACAAGTGAGTTTAACAGTTTATTCGTCATCCCAAATGTCCACCTGCAAACACGGTAAAGGCAGTACTTTCATTTTTGCAGGGGCCAAGGGAGGGTGATATAGAATTGAGAGTAGGGGCAAAGAGGAAGAGTAAAACAGGAGGGGAGTTGGGAAGGAAGGGAGAGAGACCCCAAATGGAAGAGGAGGTTCTCTCTTCCTTCCCTGGAAGGATTGCAGAGCCCTGGACTGAAGTCCTGACTGCATTTCTGATTGCAGAGCCTGGAGAAGGGGCAGCACGCCTGAGCCTTGTGTGTTCATTAGAATCCTTCCCTGCCTGCCCCAGGCCTGTTGGGAGATCAGAGGAAAGCGCTTTGTAAACTGTAAAGCGCCTGTGAGTGGAAGGCAGGGCTACTATAAAGAGCACCACTTCATTTATTATCTGAATCTTCTAAGCCACACTGTGGTAGGGAAAAAGATCAATGGGTAAGTCTGTTGTGACAGGCGGGAAGAGACCAGACTGGAAGGAGCCTGTGGTCAGTTTTGCAGGGCCCTACAGAAGTGCCCTGTCAGTGCAAATATTCTTGTGTCAGGAAAGTGCTTTCCCAGGCCCTGTGCAGAAGGGTAAGGTGTGTGGGCCCTAACCTCACCTGTGCAGGTACAAGTGGGGGCCCAGTTCCAGGATCCTGGAGATCCACTTACCATGGTTACTATAGACAACCAGTGGGGTGTCTGTATGTGCACCCATGGGTCGAGGTCCTAACTCTGTGCTCACCAGCTCTGAGCAGCTTCCCCAAATGTATTAATGTACCAAGTGCAGTATTAATGTACCAAGTGCCGGGGACTGATTGCTGTGTGGCAATTGTCTGTCTTTATCCTTGTCACAGTGCTATGAGGTAGATGTGTAAGCTGTTATCCTCCTGCTACAGATGGGAGGACAGGTTCACGATTGAGACTCACTCAAAGCAACTGTCTAGTGAGGAACAGGAGCTGTGACTGGAACCTGAGCCTGAGCTCTCACCCACAGTGCTCTGCTGCCTTCAATCTCCGAGAGCCTCAGTCTTCCTCTCTGTATTATGGGGAAAAACCTGCTTGCCACATGAGGTGTGAGAATCTGGTGAGATGACAGGGGTGGAAGGACCGTGGACACTGCAGAGGCTTGATGGTATATACAAATGTTCACTGAGCACCTGCTGCAAGCTTGGAATAGCTATGGGTGCTGGGACACAGCTGAGGCACTACTCAAACTAAGGTCCGTATTAGCTATAAACTGTGAATAGAGGAAGGTGTCAGAAAGTGGGAGGGGAAGAAAAAAATGTAGAATATTTTAGTTTTCAGAAGAGAAGTCAAGTAATGACCAACCATTTCCCTTTAAATCTACTTTCATTCCCAAGCATAAATAACAAAGCCAAATTAAGAGATTAAGCAATGTGGTAAATTTACAAAGACAGTTGAACAGAGAAAAAGCAAAGAGGTGCATTTATAAAAGGACAAATCATGTCAGGACATTCTGATCACTGTAGAAAAGCAAATCACAGTTCTAGAAGGTGAGAAGTGTGCAGTGGATGTAATATATCTGGATTTTAGTAAAATCACTTGAAGGAGAAATGGCCTGAAATCTTGCCTGAGAAATTAATTCAAATTGGTGAGGGGGAAAGCCGTGTCACTCAGAATGAGAACTGGCTGGGTATGGGAGCGGAGGGTGTGATGAAAAATGGCCTTAGCTTTCAGGGTGTGATGGGGTCAGGTGAGAAGACCCAATTTATCCATCATCACTTAATGATCTGGAAGAACGACTAAGCTCCTGGTAATGACGTTCATACGTGATGCTAAATTGGGAGGTGTCACGGTGATGGCTTGTGGAAGGAAGCACAGTAAAGGAGGACGACTGTCAAGGTCAGGAGGCCGTGGCAGGCAGAGACCAGGGGGAGGGGACAGGCACAGGCAGATGGGGGGAATTTCCTGAGGGCCATCTGTAACATTAAACAGCAGCAGCAGCAATAACAACAACTATATATATATATATGTATCTGTGTATGTATAGTATATATGTATATATACCATATAAATAGAGTAGCATCAGAACAGGAAAGAGGCAAAGGTCCAGGGTGCCCAAGGATTTATCCTTCCATGATTTCAGTGGAACATGAGGAATGGTGGCCAGGAGTTATGTTCTGGGGAGCACGATGGCACTTGAGCCGTGAAGGGTATTTTAACAGCCATGGTCCTATCCTGTAGGATTGAGTCCCTTTCCTCCCTCTTCAGTGTGATAATCTTAGGACAGAGTGTCATTGCTTGGAAGCATGTATCCACTGCGTACATTTGTCACGTAATCTATAAAATAGGAAAATAATAATCCTTTAGGAGTTGTATGAAGATGAGATGAATGTAACATGCTGGTGCCATGCCTGGTATGTTTTGTTATTATTTATTTATTTATTTATTTATTTATTTATTTTTGAGACAGAGTTTCAAGGTGTGGCCCTGGGTAGAGTACTGTGGTGTCACAGCTCACACCAACCTCAAACTCTTGGGTTTAAGCGCTTCTCTTGCCTCAGCCACTCAAGTAACTGGGACTACAGGCACCTGCCACAACGCCTGGCTATTTTTTTTTTTATTGTTGCAGTTTTCATTGTTGTTTAGCTGGCCTGGGCCAGGTTCGAACCTGCCAGCCTCGGTGTATGTGGCCAGGGCCCTACCCACTGAGCTACCAGCACTGCCCCGGTATGTTTTTATCATCATCGTTGCCCTGTGTGCAGTCTTTACCTCATGAAATGTGCCACCTTCAACATAGAATGGCCTTCCTGTTTAAAGTTGGGGGAAGAAACATCCAGAGACGATTAAACTACTAATGGAGTGAAAACACACAGGGTCAGGAGATCAGATTCTTCCCCAGGCTTTGCTATAGGTGACCTCGAATGAGTCACTTTACCTCTCTGTCCCTGTTTCCATATGTGCAAACATCCGGGGCATGACCTAGTGGTCTCTGAGGTCTCTTCAAACTCGGACAGTTCACGAATCAATACACATGTACAAA
Organism: Loris lydekkerianus; assembly: GCA_963574355.1. Classification (NCBI taxonomy): domain Eukaryota; kingdom Metazoa; phylum Chordata; class Mammalia; order Primates; family Lorisidae; genus Loris; species Loris lydekkerianus. Next base: position 12,420 of record CAUYPK010017394.1, read on the forward strand.
GTGAATTGAGTTTTGTTATTATTGAAATTGGCATCTTTGGAGCGTGTCTCCTATCACATTTTACTCCATAGACTTATTCTTTACCAGCAATTGCCATCCTGGAGAGGGTGATCAACCTGTACACTTTTAGCACCGAAAGAAAGTCTTGCTTCCCAGGACCCCCTCAGGCCTGAGAAAACCAAGGTGGTTGGTCAGCTTGCCGGTGGAATCATCGCCAGATGATAGGAGGGTCCCCTGGCAGTCCAAATGCATATCTGCCAGGACACAGAAGTTGTCCTTGCAGATCTCAGGGGGGCCATCCTTGGAAATCCATCCAACGTGTTTTTAGTTGGTAGTGGACTGAGCAATGTTGTGTCCCCAGGGGAAGTGTGTGCTGTGGAGGAGCCAAAGGCACGCACACCTATAGAAGGGTCTCTGTGGCCTACCTCTATCTCCACACTGATGTGTTTTACTCAGGGTTCTCTGAGAGGGATGTTAGCGTCTCAGCAGGGCACTAGGCTACAGGATGCCAGCAAAGTGGCCTCTGTGGAAAGGGCAAGCTGAAAAGTGGAGTTGGCCATGTTTGCCACGGTTCTGTCCCGAATCACATGGTTCCATTTTCATTCCTCAGGGACCACAAAGGTGACAGGTAGAAGGTGCTGTGCGGAGTTATCATGTGATTGACAAGCCAGAGGAATCGGAGCAATTGAAGGGAAGAAAAGAACAAAGGCCGTACCCTCCGGTGGGGTGCGCAGGGCAGGAGAGTCTAACTAGAAGGCCCACGAGGAGAGCGCGGGATGAGGCAAAGTCACTCTCAAGTTACGCATGCTATTCAGCAAACACTTATTTAGCATCTACCAACTCTGCTTTTGATCTGTTCTAAGTGTGGGAAACATAAAGATTATGACTCTCCTATCCTTTTCCTAATGGAGGAGGGAGGCAGCGTATCTATCGATGAAGAGTCTGGGTCTGGATTTGAGTCCAGTTAGTCTGCTTATTAGCCATGGTGCCTGTGGAATGAGTTACAAAGCTTTTCATGCCTCGGTTTCCTTATCTGTAGAATGGATAGAATCATAGCACCTGCCTATTAAGCTTACGAGGATTGAAGTAATTTATCCATTCTTCCTCCACAAGAATGCTGGGCACATGGTCTGTGTTCCTGTCCTTCTTCAGTGAACTAAGGTATTCGTAGTGCTCAGTGTAAGACATGGAGGGTGGTAATCCCTCAATAAATGCTACCTATTGTTGTTGGCATTAATAATACATGAAAATGAGGCATAACAGAACTAGGTTTAAAGTACAAAGGTAACACAGCCAAGGCAGATTCAGGTGAGGGGGAAGAATTAAGATATGTGAGGGTGGCGCCTGTGGCTCAAAGGAGTAGGATGCCAGCTCCATATGCCAGAGGTGGCAGGTTCAAACCCAGCCCCAGCCAAAAAATGCAAAAAAAACAAACAGGGTGGCGCCTATGGCTCAAAGGAGTAGGGCACCAGCCTCATACGCTGGAGGTGGAGGGTTCAAACCCAGCCCCAGCCAAAAACTGCAAACAAACAAACAAAAAAGTGATATTTGAATAGGGCTTGAAAGGGGTTTGCCAGGGGTTTGCCTGGAAGAGAGGAAGGAAATCCTAGGCGAAGTGAACAGCAGCAACTAACTCAAGGTCTGAGGCTGCAGCTGGCAATTTAATCTCTTAGCCTTTAGCTTCTTAGGAGCTTCTGATAGCAATCCTGCCGGGTTCTTTTACTAATGCAGCACCAAAAGAAGAAGTTATATACCCTACTTATTATTTACAGTTTAAACCCCAGGACTGAACTCAATACATTATCGTTGTTCATCTACAAAGGTATTTTTTTTTTTTTTTGGCAGATTGATTGATTGATTGATTGATTCACTCTTTTGGCAAGTATTATGTATAAAGGGCAGGCCCATCATATGTCTACCACTTTTTTTCTTTATTAAAATTTTATTTTCCTTTTCTTTTTTTTTTAAATTTCAGGTTAATGTGAGGGTACAAACAACCAGGTTACAACATTGCACTTGCACTTGTTACAAGAGTCCCTCTTGTATTTGTGTCCAGCACCCAGAAGATGTGCCACAACCCCTTACATTGTGCCCATTAAGTGGGAGCACCCCAATCCCCTCCCCTCCTCCTTTCTCCCCTTGTGATGTTCCCCCTCCCTCCAACTGGAATTGAATTGAGTTTTTCTCTTGTGTGGGTGTGTATTAGTTTGTCTAATGGGGCTTCATATTCATAATGAGTACATTGGATTCTTGCTTTTCCATTCTTGTGATTCTTTAATAAGGAGAATGTGTTTCAACTCCATCAAGGTTAATGCAAAGCATGTAAAGTCTCCATCTTTTATGGCTGAATAGTTTTCCATGGTATACGTATAACGCAGTTTGTTAATACAGTCACGAGTTGATGATGAGCACCACTCTTGTAGGTATGGGGCATACAGCAGTGAGTCGAGAAATGGCTGCTCTCATGGACCTTACATTTTAGAGCAGGAGGCAGGTGGGGAAAGAGTAAGTATACGCCACATCAGGGGTGGTAAATGCTATGGAGAAAAATAATGTGGAGGCCATTGTCTACAAAACAGAAAACACACCCTTCGCCTAGGCTTAGGCTCCGGAGCTGGAGATGCTGAAGGAAGGTCCAGGGGAGCTGGAGCGGTCACAGGTCCAGTTGCTGCTTCCTGCCAGTGAGGCAAATCAGCAGATCTGTAATAACGTGTACGGGCTGCAAAATGGCTAGTTCTTTTAATCTACCCTCCAAATCTCCGAAGAATCTTTCTTGGGGGCACTGTAAGAAGAAACGTTCAAAAAAGGGAGATCTGGAGAACATGGTTCAGCCCAGCCCAGTTGATAGTTACAAAGTCACCACCCAGGGGCCAGGTGGGTGGGGGCTCCTTTTGCTCTAAATCAGAGCATTCTACAGGCAAAGCTGCTCTGAGTTAAAATCCCATGTGCTCTCAGGAGGTCCAGGAAAGAAATTCTCACGAGACTTTCTTGACTGTTCACTCAGTAGACAATGACTCTTCATTTAAAGCTATCCTTTTAGGAAGAGCTTCCTTGAGTTTTCCAGCAGTTTCCTGAATGCCCAGATGGGAACAAATAGGGAGATTTGATTCATGTTCCCTGGGGTGGAGGACAGGCTTTGCATCCATCATCATTAACCACAGCATCACATTCAGCTATTTGAAGCAATAGAATTTGATTGACATAATCATTCCACGTACTAGAATGAAAAAATTAAATAAGAGCTTGTCTCTGGGAAATAAAAAAGCTGATGTGAGTGTAAAGACAACTATCAAATAGATCGTTTATTTATTTTGTCACCCATTTCACAAATATTTGTGTTCAGCGTAGACACATTAATGGGCTAAGCCTGAAGGTGGTGCAAAAATATCCACATCAATTCTTGATACCAAGAATTTTCTAGACACGTAATTTTAGTTCAGGGTAAGCAGAAACACGCACAAGGATGGAAATGTCACAAGAGGAAGTACGTAAGTCTCTCTGGGCCAGGCAGAAAGGCTTTGAGATGACGTGAATTTTTACCTGCCTACAAAATGATGTCCTTCCTTGCAAAGTTGGTGACTTGACATGTATACAAGGCCAGGTCCTATTGTGTAACTGCAGACCAGCCAGCCACTGACTGGGTGGAGGTGGGGACAGCATTCTACCACATGCAGGTCTCTTTGTGCTCATTCCAGAAGCTGCACAGTTTCTAGAGACTTGTCTTTTCACAGGAAATCTCCTACTCAGAAATAGCGTATTTGGCAGGGGACTGTTCTCCTGCAATCTTTGCCTTTGTCTACAGCATGTTAAAATAAGAGAGCGTCTGATTCACAGGAGTTATAAAAATAATGTAGTAATTACAAAGTTCACTTTCGTGACTCACTTTGCTCTAAATCATGGCACTCTATAGGGAATCCTTCTCTGACTTAAAAACCCACTTGCTGTTTATACTTTGAAAGTATCAATGGGTCTAAAATTTTCAGGCTGAATCATTCTGCACCATGGGGGTCTTGGAGTGAGACTGGGTGTGCAGAGAAGGACAGTTTTCAATGTTTGTATTTATCTCTTTGAAAAGGTAGGAAATGATCGGCTGATTTGTCATGATTACATCATGTGTAACGCTTGATCACAGAGTATCCCCTTTTGGATTTGTATTTATTTTTCTCCCTCCTGCTCCTATCTAATTGCCCTCTCCAGAATGGAGGCTTCCACTGCCTTTTGGCTTCATTAACGGCTTTCATTTTCATTAAGAGCTTTGTGCTAATGGGCTGTTATAAAATGCACTGTTGTTTCTTGCAGTCACCGCCAAAAGACTCTCATCCTACTGACAGCTTTGTGCATTAGGCCAAAAAGAATGGTAGGTGGGAGGGTGGAGGGGTAAAGCTGGTGGGAACAAGTAAGAAATATCCAAGGAGAAGATAGATATACCTACCTCTGTCCTTGAGGTTCTTGAAGAAGTTGGGATCAGCACTTGGAAGTCCACAAGTGCTTTCTCTCCACTCTTGGAAATGTCTTTGAATTGGCAATACAGAATCAAGGCAGGCAATAGGAAGCTTGTTTTTCTCGTACTATTGTGGAATTTGAGGGTTGTTGAGAATAAGACTTGCAGGGGCCTCACAAGAAGGAATACTGATAATGATAAAGTTTCATCAACTTTGCCCAAGTATATAAACACTGGTTACTATCGTAGTTATAAGCATCCAAACAGCTGATGCTCCCTGGGTGATACACTTGGTGTACTGTCCACTGTATGCAACGAAGGACCCAATATTGAAGGATGGCTGCAGATTAGTTTATAAAGTTGTCTGTTCTTCTAGTGACACAGTTAAACAGAGAATATTTTAAAGTCCTAAAAGTTTAAGTAAGCTTAGAGATAATTAATCCAATCGCCACCTCCTTTCATTTTCTTGAAGCTGCAAGAGATTAAGTAATGGTGTGATCCAAACGTCACCTGCAGCTAACTTGACATGGGGAGATTTGGTGAAACCTGGCAACGGCCCTAGTAACGTGGCCTTATAAGTGTTAAACTCTAGATTCTCAACCTCATCTTCTTCCTTGTTTTCTCTTTGTGATCGTTTTTCTTTTTTCTCCAGAACACCAAGAAAACTCATCCTTTCATTTCACATAGAATGAGCCCACCTCATTGAGGTGTGGCCTTGGTAAATAGATTCTTCTTCCATGCCCACAAATTTAAATATTTCTCAGACGACTTATAAGAAACACAATTTTCTCCCTCATAATACATGAATCTCAGAGCTGATCTACAACTCAGGTTTTTGATTTTTGAATACATGCTATCTCCACAGTGTAATTTATCTGCTTTAAGTGAGATAAGCTGTGTGATTAAAGCTATCACCACATAATGATATAGTCGTGTTTTGCTAGAATTTGCCACATCTGTTCCACTTCATGGGCGGGGGCAAACATCAGGCAACATTTTAATAGTCGGTTACCTAGAATCAAGGCTTATCTTTTTATAGCAACTAATTGAAATTAAAATCTTTATATACCTTTAGGTAATTAATATGGATGTTAGTATCACCTAATTAATAACTTTGCAAATCTAGATAATATATACAAATTTACTAGCAGGTTTTCTTCCCTGTGTAAGTTCAGACCCATTTCCCCTTATTAAATAAAAGGTATCAGTAAATTTCCTGACATTTCCCAGTTTTACGTTCTCGTATATTTGAAACATTGGAGTCAGAATCTGTTTGCGTTTATGTTTGAGCATGCAAATTTCAAAGGGTCAGGGCTTTGGCTCTTACATTTTATACAGGGTCTTGTGCTCACCATGAACCTATAATGTCAAATAATAACCACCAGGATTTACAAAGCTCCGTTTCAGAAAGGTCACCAAAACGTATAAGTTGACTTTGAGGGTTGATACTGCAGGCTCGAAATGAGGGTGATTAAATCTTAAACCTTCACTAAAGTTTGGAGAAGCCTGGCTGGATTTGAGTTTTGCAGACCCAGGGATGATCATGCTCCTTGTCCTGCCATGCCCTTTCTCCAGTGCAGCCACGGAGGACTGTCTTTAAATGTACCGTTAGAAAAGAAAGGAAAAGAAAAGTCTGACCTTAGCAGTATTTAAAACGTGAGAAATGAGATGAGGGAAAGCTATGTGAAATGAAAAGACAAATTTGATTCCAACATGCAAAGCACGGTGAAGGTAGGGAGAGTGGCTGCCTGTGCTACCTCCAATCCCAGCAACAGAAACGGGCTGGGTGTTCACCAAGTCTTTCAAAAAGCTTTATTCCCAGAAAGGACCAATTGTAGTTGAACGTAATCCAGAAAATGGTGCTTGAAGGCTACTTCCTGGAATAGGTAGGCTCCGAGTTCCAGGATTTGTGGGCTGAGGAGGAAATGCTGTTCACTTCCAGAGAAACGACTGGTGAGTTGGAGGCCTCCTACGGGCAATGGCTGGCATCCTGGAGCTTGGAGGGTGCAGAGAGGGCAGGCTGTTACTGTTCGATGTATCTGAATGTGAGCGTTGGATTATTCCATGTGAAAATAATTTTATCTTGAGATCTGAAATGTCCCTTTGCTGCCCCTCTATCAGTGTGTAGTACTACAGGCTACCTGAAAACAAGGGCCTCTTAGTTATTGCCAGCCAGGCCAGTAAGAGAGCAAACTATGAAATAGCTGAGTGGGGTCAATTGTCTCTGGGGTTTGTCGAGAAATGACCATGAACTTCAGAGCTAAGCCGACCTAAAGTTCAGGCCCCGATTCTATCCTTATCAGCTGTGTTACTTTAGGTAAATCATTTAACCTCTCTGAACCTTGGTTTTCTCTTCTAAAATGGGGATAATAAGGAGGACCTCATCATGGTTTAGAAGTAACTGGGTTGGTGTAAAGAAATCAGTAGAATAGCTGGTGCGAGGCAGGCCCTCAACAAGTGCCTGTCCCTTGTTTCTATTTGGTTCCTTTCTTCCTCCCAATCACCGTTTTGCAGTCTGCCTCAGGCCCTTATGCTGTGTCACATTTTCTCAGAGCTGTGCTCTCAGTTTGCTGTCACAATTCCGCGGAGCTGGCTGGCGAAAGCTTTAAATGTCATCTAACCCAAGTGTAATACCAATAACCCCATTCAGAGGCAACTTTGGAAAATTGAAAAGTCATTGTGACCTAAAGGAATGAATCTCTCATGGTAGAATTTCTAGTTCTGGCTGACTGGTAAGGGAGGCCATTTTGTCCGAGGCTGGCCCTATCTTTGTATCACACCTTATAATTTTCTAAGCATGTTTGCCTTTTTCTGCCTATGTGTAAATCCAGCCTGCCTATGAAATGGAGGACCCCTCAGGACAGCTCTATCAGTGCTCGGGATAATTTACAGTTGCCATGCTAGTGGGCTGTGTGCAACGAGTTTGTGAATAGCTTTATTAGTAAGTTTACTATGCAGGGCCTTCCAGAGATTGTGTTTCTTGATTTGGTCCCTGGATAAATTTGCAAGTGCTAATCTAGTTGTTGCTGGAGAGCATCCAAACCTAAGGCAGGACTATTCTCCCTGGATTGTTAGGCATTAGATTGACAGGGTCTTGGACTCTGTAAGTTCTGCAGGCCTGAGGGGAGGCTGGTAATCCAGCCAGTTGCACAGGAAAAAAATTACTGAGGAAGAATGTAGTAAGGGAGGCCTATGAGGTCAACGCCTGGAGGAAGTAGTGTGTGGCTTCCAAGTCCAAATTCAACAGAGATTTTCTAAGTGCCTACTGTGTGCCAGGCATTGTTCTAGGAATTGGGGATGCATCAGGGAATGAGATGAACAGAAACATTTCTGCCTTTGTGGGCCTTGTATTCTAATGTCAGGGGAAGCACACACATAAAGAATGTAATGTTAGGTAGATACATACCATATATACTCGAGTATAAGCCGAGTTTTTTCAGCACAAAATTTGTGCTGAGTTCGGGTTTTTCGGCACAAATTTTGTGCCAAAAACACTCGGCTTATACTCGTGTATATACGGTAGATGATGGCGGGTGATAAGGGCTAGAGTGGAAAAAAGTAGATCAGGGAAGGGAAGAGTGGGTGAGGGATGGAACACAATTTACCGAATGTGGTCACAGAGGCCTCACTGGTATTTGAATGAAGATGACATAGGAGTGGATGTACAGGTCAGGAGTTTAGGTGGAGGGCAGTTGAGGTGGGGAGGACACATATCTGATAAGCCTGTGATGGCCTTTATGAGGATGCTGACTTCTATCCTGTGAGCCTGGGGAGTCAGTGGAGGGTTTTGAATAGAGAATCTCACCCACATTTTAATAGGATTTTTCTGGTTGCTGTGCAGAAGGGAGGCTATAGGGGGGAGGGTGGAAGCCCTGGGCTAGTTAGGAGGCTTCTGTGCTAATTCAGGTGAAAGATGGGGGTTTGGCCCAGAGTGGTAGTGGTGGAGGAGGGAGAGTGACTCTATTATGGGTTTATTTGGAAGGTAGAGCCAACAGGATTTGCTGGGATTGGATGGAGGTATAAGGAGGAGTCAGCGGTAACTCTGAAGTCCTAAACTGCAGGAAGGAGGGTGCCGCCCTTCACCAAGATGGGAAGATTCGGGGAGGAACAGCTCAGGAGGAAAGAGTGGGAGTCTAGTTCAGTTACGTTAAACCCCAGATGCCCAGATTTGGATTTGCTATCCAAGGAGAGACATGGAGGAGGAGTTAAGTTTGAGTTCACAGTTCAGAGGAGAGAGTCTGGCTGGGGAAATACATGTGAGAGTCATCAGCACACAAATGGTAATTAAGGCCAGGGCGCTTTCTAGAATCACTGCTTTTCAGTGTAGGTTTCTCATCCTTCACAGAGCCACTGTTCCCTAAGGATAGATTTGGGTCAAGCCTCTAGCCATAGCTCACAGCTCACTTCCACGTCCTCTACCTTTCTGAGGCTTATACCTGGGTGGCTTCCCAAGGAGGGTACAAAAAGATCCACTGGTATGGAGGAGGGGCACACTAGAATTTCTCTTCACTTTCCATCTTGTGTGTGTGTTTTACAATACACTTAACACGTGGTTATACGTTATAAAATAAATATTTATTCATTGATTCACTCAAATATTCCTTTAAACATACATCATGTTTAAAAATTTCTTACTAACAAGGTGGGAGATTTAAAAAGTTTATATACCACTGCCTGAATGAAGAGGAGAGAGAAACTTCATTCTGGTCCTCTCGGGGACAAATAATAATCGGAACAGATAATAATCATTTCTTTGTCCCTATTGGAGAAAGACGGACACCCAGCTTACCTATTGTAGAAGAGATCCCTTTTTAAAGATTCCACCAACACTTGTTGAAGCACCTATCAGAGCCAGGACAGAGCTGTGGGCATTTTCCCCCACATTATATTGACCCAGAGTAACCCCGAGAGGCCGGAGCAGAGAATCCCACCCCATAAAGGGAACAGGAAAGGGAGGCAGGTTGAAGGTGAGCACAGAGTGGGAACCTTTTCAAGATCCTGAAGACCCACCAGACACTCTTCAAAAAATGAGCCACAGCCAGTGTCCTCCCAGGTTCACACCCCAAGGTCCTTCCTGTCCAGTTTCAATCCACCCTTGCCCCTTGGAATTCCTGAAGTGAAATATGCAACTTCTTTCCCTCTAAATCTCTTTCGAGTTTCAGGAAATGTTCTTCCAATCTTGAGTCTACATTTGAGATGGTAAAAATAATTGGGTGATACCAAGTGCTGGCCAATGGCTCCCTTAAGAGGAAAAAGGCATTGAATGTTTTTTCACTTTTTTCTTTCCTTTTGGCTTTTATTGAAAAACCTGAAGCTTCGCCCATTGTCTAAGGTCCTCAGGCACTCTGTTAATGCTTTTCTATCGTGAGTTATCTTTTTATATGTTGATATTGTATTTCTCAAGGTTGATTGTGGAATCCTTGAGCTCTGCCTAAGCTGTGTCCAGCCCCCTTTCTGTCACTCTTACCTCTCTTAGGGCCTTGTACCCAGAGGGAGTTTAGTCATGATGATTGATTGATTACTAATAGCGTGAGTTCAAAAGCCTCAAATCACCAACAAAAGAGTAGGAACATTCATTAAACAGTTTACAATAGCCAGTAGCCAAAAAGAAGGCGGCCACAGCCTGATGCCTGCTTCCCTGCCTGACTTGAGTTTGCTGAGTATAAAGGTGAAACCTTGCACTTGCTCTTGGGGATCCACGGAGGTCTCTGATTAAATGACTGTAGAGACCAAAGTCTTTACTCCATGGAAATCCCTGTCTTCTGCTGTATGAAATGTGACTCTGGGAACTTCTGGGGAAAGCACAGGCTTCCAGGTGAGGGTAATAGGCAAAAGCATACGAGAATGTGGCTCTGATAACTGGAACACCAACTCTGAAACTTTTGCTTGGATTCACCAAAGCCTCTCAGCTCTCCATTTTAAAAAGGAATGCTGCAGAGTAGACTCAGAAAAATATGCTTTGGAGCTATGACCTCCAAAATCCAGAACCCCTCCTCAGAATTACTGGGGAAGCAGGTTAAATTCAGATTCCTGTGTCCCTTCCCTCCAAGGAGTCTGATTCAGTAGTTTTGGTATTTTTATTTATTTTGGGGTGTAGGTGGTTCTAGAGACCATATTGTTTAAAGCATTAATCCACCTAACCTGCACAATGTGAGGGTGGTCAGCACACCCCCTGGGGCGAAGGGCTCAACTACAACTTGAACTTTACCTTAGAATTGAAAACAATGTAACCTAAACATTTGTATCCTTATATTAATCTGAAATTAAAAAATACTCAAAATCTAAAGAAAGGTAATTAATCCTGCTTTTACTTAGAGCTGTGGGTGGGGCTGAGATCTGGTTCTTGGAATTCCTTCAATTGTCTTTCACATGTTAATTATCTTTTTTTGTCCATATTTGATTTAAATCTGTACCTAGCTCACCAGACCTAGGTTGTAACAAATTCATTTACTCAGTGTGTTGTTTACAGTCACCTGCTTTGTTCTAGGCATTTGCGGGGAACAGGTGTGAGGTCAAGACTGCTCTTATAGGAGGCTTCTAGGTCTATATTTTTGGTCCCAGAAGGAGTCCTTTTCCTGAAGGTCTAAGACAATTGCAGAGCTTCCAGTTGGCAAGTGTGTGCTCTGAAGGTTCAGGGGTCCTCTGCTCCCATTTCTTAGATGAGCAGAGTATCAAAAGGCCTCTAGAGGTCATCTGTGGTGACTCAGTAATAGAGATGCAGCAGGCGGGGTGTCCTCAGCTTCTGGCATGTTCTAAGGGTCAGTATTCATATATGGTGACGCCCTGGCTCCCTCCCGCCTGCTCTTCTGAGAGCCCCTTTGGGGAAGCTGGCTAGTGGACAGCGTTCTCTTGTGACACAATTCATTGGATTAGGGCAAAAGAATTTCTGCTAAGTCTAAGGCAAGTCATTGCACCTCCGTAGCTCCATGTGCAAATTTTGGTCAGCATTGGACCATATATATGTCTATAACCCAGGGCCTACTCCAATTTTCTAGAACTCAGTCTAAGTGTTGATTTTTTTTATCTGATCTCTTTTGGTGTCTGCCTTAGCGATATCAAGATGTGACATTACAGCTGGCTGTAACTTCACTTTTGGGGACAGGCATTGAATGCGCCTTCACAGTGACAGACATATACAGGAGTGGAGAGCCCAGGACCAGATGGAAGAAGGAGATAGTAGGTTCGCTGATTGTATAAAGGGAAGCAAATGACCTCCCTGTCTTTGACCTTGAGCCCCAAAATACCACCTATTTTCACACTCTCCAAATTATGGCCTCCTCAGGCAAAGTGATGCTCACCTATCCTAACTATGGGTCTTACTAGATTGTAAGGACCAGAGAAGGAAGCAATGGGGGTTAAGAGAAAAGGGGGAAGGTAGTGGGAACATCAGGGGCAGAAAGGAAGACCAAGAGCCTAACCAGCTTGAGAGAAGATAAATAAAATGCTCACTTGGGCCTGGGGATAGGCAACCTCTTGCCTCCATCACAGGAAGGGAGCAAAGCAGTCTTCAAGCCATTGGTGAATGTGTGCCCTTGCATAGGGCTCACTCTGGGCTTTCAAAGGCTGTCTAACCCTGCATTTTAGGCAGAGCACTGGAGATTTTCTCTAGACACTTGAGTTCTAAATGAAATTTAACTTTCATAAGCATCCTAATTTATTCTACACTCCTGAAGCTCTAAGGCGGCCAGGTACGTAGTACTGACATTCTCCCACCTGATTGGGGCTGTTATTTTTTACCTTCAGAGGACCCAGAGATGAATAGATGAAGAAGGAAAGTTTGGAGGCTGTGAAGTACAGTATGTAAGGGGTGGACTCACAGTGAGAGCCTAACTAATTCTTGACTCAGCTTATGCTGTCATGGCTCTTGGCTACCCAGTGGAGACATGGGCTGGGGGTGATTTTGTGGGGGGACGAAGAGTAGGATGTGGGTACTGTGACCTTCTCTCTTCCCTTTGGTGATTTGGTTATTATTGCTAAGAGTGAGCCAGACCTTTCTGTCCCTAAAGAATAACTCATTCCCACCAGAGTAAGTGTCAGCCACAGATGTATTTGTTACTTTCTCCACTGCTGCCCTTTACACTGCTTCTCTGTAACATTTCTCCTAAAGCTGTACCACCCAGCACAGTAGCCACTGGCCACATGACTATTTATATTTTAATCGATTAAAATGAAATAAAATTTAAAATCTAGCTCCCCAGTCTTACTAGTTTAAAGTGCATATATAGCCACACGTAGCCAGTGGGCAGTGTGATGGGCAGGACTGTGAAATGTTTCCAACATTGCAGAAAGTGCTACTGGACAGAGGTGCCTCAAAATCCTTGGGGGACTATAGAACTCCCTCCTTTTTTTTTTTTTTTTTTTTTGCAGTTTTTGGCCAGGGCTGGGTTTGAACCTGCCACCTCCAGCATATGGGGCTGGCACCCCACTCCGTTGAGCCACAGGTGCCGCCCCTAGAACTACTTTCATCCTGTGTTTGCAGGTGGAGAGATGGGGACCCTTCCTTAGCCATGGAGCCTACAGTTGCCACACATCAAGCTTCCTGGTGGCCAACCCAGGCAGAGAAATGACAGGTTGAGAGGGCAGAGGGTGGCATAGAGCTTATTTAATTTCCAAAAACGTGCAAAATACAGTGGAGGTATTTTAATCATCTAATCATCTCAAAGGTGAATTAAAAAAGAAATGGGAGCAAAATATAGGACCCTTGATCACAAAAGTATAGCCAGGCATCCTTGAACTTTTTAAACAGGGGGCCGATTCACTGTCCCTCAGACCGTTGGAGGGCTGGACTATAGTTTAAAAAAAAACAACAACTATGAACAAATTCCTGTGCACACTGCACATATCTTATTTTGAAGTAAAAAAACAAAACGGGAACAAATACAATCACACCGCCTCACGTGGCCCGCTGGCCGCAGTTTGAGGACTCGTGGTATAGGCATTGGGACTTTCAGGTTAAAATGTTGGACTTAACATCTTATAGCTTGATAGGGCCTCCAGATGATTTCATTCCCCTTACTTAGAAATTAGAAAATTCAGTTTCTGAGTGATTCAGCTGAGGTGGTGAGGGGGGTTAGGCTGAGCCTAAGGATCTAGGGCGCCTCACTTTGAATTGCTTGCTTTTTGAACTGGACCAGTCTGCTTCTCAGTGAAAAGGAAATATTATGGTCTGATTGGGCCTATAACGCTCTGTGGCTGAACAAGTTGCTTTTCTCATCTGACAAGGACCCCTATCTGGGCAAATAGATAATTTGTTTCAGGGGTGGTTGGTCCCACTAAACCTTGTGACTCATTTGTTGAAGAAGTTGAAGGGAAGAGGGAAATATTTTTTTGTTGAACCTTTGTGACACATGGTAGCCACTTTGCCAGGTCTTTTAGACATATAGTGTCATATGGGAAGTGAATATTATTTTTCCATTTTAACAGATGAAGAAACTGAGGCTTGGAAGGGTTTAGAATCCTGCCCCCATCAACTCACTCCTTTTGACACAGGAATCTTCCAGCTATGTATGTGAGGAGAAGAAAAAGTTCCAAGGTGGGGTGGACAAATGGGGCTGCCGATTTCTTTGGAATCCAATTGTATAAGTCATGAAGGGGCTGCCTCTTTAAAATCACTGGTGGAGAGGAGCTCCTGGGTTATCCCTGCTCTGTGCACCTGTGAGCCCTTGAGATGAGTTCCTTGGATGCTGGTGTTCCAGAGAGAGGTAAATATCTATCTAGGGGTCCTCAAACTGTGGCCCGCGGGCCACATGAGACTGTGTGATTGTATTTGTTCCCGTTTTGTTTTTCGCTTCAAAATAAGATATATGCAGTGTGCATAGGAATTTGTTCATAGTTTTTTTTTTTTTTTTTAAACTGTAGTCCAGCCCTCCAATGGTCTGAGGGACAGTGAACTGACACCCTGTTTAAAAGGTTTGAGGACCCCTGATATGCAGCCTTGTTGGCAGCAGACAGAAGTGCCAGGGACTTGGTTAATGAGGATAATGACAGGCAGACGTTGTGGAGTTTCTGAAGAAGGGAAAAGTAGACGGAGATGAATGAAAAGCTAAAGTGCCCTTTGCCAAAGACACGAGAAAAACACAAATGGAGGTAGGAAGAGAGATTTTATTTTCTTGTTTTGTATTTTTTTATTGATACATCACAGTTACACATATTTTGGGGGGTAGATTTGATTTTTTGATATATGTATACACTGTGTAATGATCCAGATGATAAGAGAGATTTTAAACACTCTTTTTAAACTCAGAATCTTCAGTCATTGGGCAACTAAGGTGTATTCCGCCCTCAGTTTCAATTCATGGAGGCGAGAGGGGGTGAGAATATAGCAGAAAAGAGTGCTCTTCGTGACTTAGAAAGCAGGCCTCATCTGATTGATTGCACTGGCTCCGGGAAGAGAAGGATGCCTTGGAAATACCAGCTCACCAAAAGCTTTGCGCCTATCAGGCCAAAGTGGAACTGAGGAAACTAGCCACCCACGTGGCAGAATTGTTCCCTCCAACATGGTGAGTGCAGGACTGAAAGCTGCCTTTTCTCTGGCGGGCCAGTCTAGCCCTTGGTAGGCCATCTCTGGAGATGGATGTTTCCTTTTGGTATATACTCGTACTAAAATGAAACAGTGATTTGAATTTAACTGAACACTTTACATTTTATTTCACAACTTTGGTAATAGTGGCTCTCCAAGGGCTAGACTCTCATGGGGAAACAGGTGGGGGGTGTGTGTGTGGGGGGGGATTGATGTCTAGACTATAGTTCAAGGCATGAACAGTTTGAAAAAATCCCCACTATGGCAGTGCTGCTCCAATTTCCATGTGTACACAAATCACCCATATATTTTGAGAAAGTGAAGATTCTAATTTGGAAGGTTTGGGGTGGGGCCTGAGAGTCTGCATTTCTAACAGGGTCTTAGGTGATGCCCACATTGATCTGTGGGCCACACTTTGAGTAATGAAATGCAAGGTCTGTGAAGGACCGGGTAAGAAATGTGTTCGGCTTTGCAGGCTACCGAGGACTACTCAACTCGGAAGTTATACCAGGAAAGCAGCCACAGACAATATGTAAACAAATGAGTGTGGCTGTGTTCCAATAACATTTTATTTTCAGAAATAGATGGTGAACAGGATTTGGCTTGTGGCAGACTATCATTTGCTGACCCCTGAACTAGGTGATTCTGATGTGCTCCCTTCTCTAAAGAGAATCCCTGGTGCAAGGAAGGGAAGGCTGGTACTAGAAGTCTGTGATTTTGAGAGTTCAGAAAGGATTGCCCTAAATCCCTCACTGCCAAACACACACTCTCTCTGCTTATAATTACTTCAGGACTTCAGCTAATATTTCTCTCTCTATTGAAATGCAAAGTCCTTGAACTAGGAATCCCTTTAAGCTGATAAACAGCTTTTACATCCCTGAATAAATGTCTTTGGGATCCCTTCTCGAGGAGGAATAGAGAACTCCAGAAGAGGGAAGTTGGGGCTGTAACTCATTTATACTTTTACCGAGGGTCACACAGCTGGTCCTAACCTTGCTCTCTACCCTTAAGGTCTGCTCGCCAATGCTGATGATTAAAAAAATCATCTCACTAAAAAAGGGATTGTCCTGGTTTGCCTGGGACTGAGGGATTTCCTGGGGTACAGGACTTTCAGTGCTGAAAGCAGGCCAGTCCCAGGCAAATGAGAATCGAGAAAGTCAAAGTCAGTGAGCTCTCAGATAATCAATTCTCAATAATGATTTGGTGACAGAACAACATATTTTCACTGAACTCAAAGGTGGTTAGAAAAGTTGCAAAGAATGCCCATTTTATTTTACTTGAACTTGAGAAATAACATACCATTCTGTGCTTTTAGGGAGACACTGTTGTAGGGGACACAAGCATAGGGAACTGTCTTCTATAAGGGTTAGAACATGCTTGTCAGGGACACATTTTTCTGGCACTCTGTGCTATTAGGTGTTTGGTGCTTGCTGAGGTGCCAGTGGTGCTCATGGTGATAGTAATAACAGTTGTGGTTATAAATAACAGTTACCATTTATTGGGTGCTTACTATATGTCAGATAAATTGTGTTTCACATTCATTATTTTATTAAATGCTCTCACAGCAAACCTGTGAGCTAGGGACTATTATTATATATATTCCTCTATTTTACAGATAATTAAGTTGTGGTATAGAGAGTAGTGTTGACTTGTCCAAAGTCACATGACTAATGCATCAGAGCCTGAGTTCCTAACTAGTCATGAGCCCATTTGTTTTCTCTAGCTTCTAGGAGAGTTGTCCTGGTCCCGCTCCCTAGAGTAGTGGCAAATATACATTGCACTGTGTTTCTGATAGGGTATTTTACTTCTCTGAGCCTGTTTTCTCATATGCTTAGAAAAAGGGAGTGGTTAATAACACTTAGATTTCTCACTTCTTCCTCTGTTTCCTTTTCCCTCTGTACTCCTCCCCCCCCACCCCTTTTGCCACAATGATAGTTGTCTCATTTTGCAGGGTGATTCTTTACCATCAAAGAAAGTTTGTTGTAATTCAGTGGTTCCCAAAGTGTGGTCAGCAGACCAGCTGCAACTGGGAATGCCCATGTATGGAGCCCCACTTCAGACTAACTGAATCAGGAACTTTTAGGGGTGGCCCCAACATTCTGTTTCACAGTAGAGTTTGAGTACAAGGGAAAGAGTTTGGGGTTTCACATCAGCAGAACCAAGTTGAAATTTGCTGTTACTGTTTGGGTGACGCTCACCCCGCACTATGGACTTTCTGAGCCTTTGTTTCCTCTTACAAGAAGCATCAGAATCTCACAGTTCTATCCAGGCTGGGGTCAAAAGAGAAAATGGAGGAAAAATGCACTTTGAAGGTTAAAGCATCATTGTTGTTGTTATCCATTTGTAGCGATCTTGCCTCAGAGCATGAACCCTAACTTCCTGCGGGTGTATGAACCCTGTAGAAACTGATCTGGGGCTAAGAAGGGGTACAACAAATAGCCAGATAAATAACATGTTTATAACAGGTCACTAGAGAACTTTCAAATGATTTTATTTGATACTTACACCAGTTCTAGGAGATGGAATCATGAGGAAGCTCTGAGGTTCAGAGTACAATGACATACCCAGAGTTGCCACTGCAAGTTTTCAACAAAATGAAGCTTAAATTTCGTCTCAAAAGAAAACCCAGTGCTTCCTGTAGATCACTGTGGTTAAAAGCAGAGACAAAGGGCAAGTAGCCAGCAGCACAAAGCATCCTTCAGCCTGTTGTTATTCACCTTGGACACACAGAGCTCCCACCTGGGGAGCCTTTAAAAGTACTGCCCCCTCAACCAATTAATCAGAATTTCCATGCATAGGACCCCCCAGCATCAATACATTGTAAAGTTTCCCAGGAGAGTCAGTTGCAGTGAAGGTTGAGGACACAGTTTTAAACTCTTTGGGAGTTCTATTAGACAGAGATGTTTCATTCTTCCTGCACATTAGAATAATGTGAAGAATTCCAAGTTGTGCTGCAGTAAACATCCAAGTGCTCAGTTCTTTTCAATAAAAGAATTTTTTTTTCCCCCTTTGGGTAAATATATAGTAGGTCTACTTTTAGTTCTTCAAGGAATCTCCATACTATTTTCCCACAGAGGTTGTACTAGTTTGCAGTCCCTCAAGCACTGTAAGTGTTCCTTTCTTTCCATATCCACACCAGCATCTATGGTTCGGGGCCTTTGTAATAAATGCCATTCTCACTGGAGTTAGGTGATATCTCATTGTGGTATTGATTTGCATTTCGCTGATGATTAGCGATGCTGAGCATTTTTTCATATATTTTTATTGGCCGTTAGTCTATTCTTTTGAAAAGCTTCTGTTCATGGTTTTTGCCCACTTTTTTATAGGGTTGTTTGATTTTTTTTTTTTTTTTTTCTTGCTGATTTGTTTGAGTTCCTTATAGATTCTGGTTATTGACCCTTTATCAGACATATAGCATAGAAATATTTTCTCTCATTCTGTAGGTTGTCTATTTGTTCTACTGGTCATTTCCTTGGCTGTGCAGAAACTTTTTAATTCAATCAAATTTCATTTAAAAACTTTTGTTGTTGTTGTGATGGGCACATTTATAACTTTGATTTACACTGCACAAAACCAATCCATGTAACCAAAATGTTTGTACCCCTGTAGTATCCTGAAATTAAAAAAAAATTCATCTGAGGAATGATAAAAATACAACTGTTCCTTGGGCGGTGCCTGTGGCTCAAAGGAGTAGGGTGCCAGCCTCATATACCAGAGGTGGCGGGTGCAAGCCTGGCCCTGGCAAAAAAAAAAAAAAAAAATACAACTGTTCCTGGCCTTATCCCAGATCACTGATTGTGATCTCTAGGATGGGTGGATATTTGGCTATTGTTATATTTTAATTTCTCAGATGATTTTACCACATAACCAGGAAATTCTACTGTGATTCCACTTTACCAGTCAGTGTCACCCCTTCTCTTTGGCTTCAGGCAGGTGTGCTGTCACAGTGGGGCCTACCCACTCTATTCTTGGCCTCATCACTGGGCAAAAGAGCACTTGTTAAAAACATGTGCACACGTGGGTTTTATGAATTTAAATAGCCAGTGAACCAGAGTTACGGTGGTAACCACGCCAGCATTCGGGATATTGGAGTCTCTCACCCCACGTGTGCTGACAAACTAGTAGTTAGGAGTTACCTCCAGCAACTGCTTTTAGGATTCTGTCACATGGCAAAGTTTCCTGAACAGGTAGCCAAGAGCCAGAAAAAGAGATGCTGACTTTATTAAAATTCCTTTGGGCACATCCACTGACTCACAGCACATGCTCATTAATATCCCCGAGCAGCATCTCCCTTCCTCCCGCACGTGAGGCGCGTACACAGAAGCCGGGCTAGTACCAGCGTTCAGGGTGCAGGGCCCTGCCGCTCCGAAGTGGCTGCCTTGGCCTGAGACCTATTGGAGCATTTTGATAATCAAACCCTAAGTGGGGACTGAGTCGGCCCTGCCTTGTTCTGAAGTCCTCTTTGCCCTGCATGGTGGCTCAGGCACAGGGCACTGCTTGCTTTCCTGTCCAACGTGCACCTACTTATACAGCATTTATTTCATTGCAGTTCGGTCCCTTGGACTTCCCAGGACTGCCTGTTACAAATGCAGGTTCCTAGAGCTCAGCGCATTCTCAGAATGTCTGAAGGAGGGTTGGGCTGGGAATTTGCGTCCTTAGCAAGCCCCTGAGTTGTTTCCTGTGCCTTCTTTTCCCCCCTCGGTACACTGCCACAGCTTCACAGCTCACAGCAAACTCAAACTCTTGGGCTCAGGTGATTCTCTTGCCTCAGGCTCCCAAGTGGCTGGGACTATAGGTGCCCGCCACAACGTCAGCTGGTCTTGAACTCCTGAGCTCAAGCAATCCACCCACCTCAGCTTCCCAGAGTGCTAGGATTATAGGCACGAGCCACCGTGCCTGGCTTTCTTGTGCCTTCTGAAGTGTGAGAGCCACTGCACTAACAACTTTGGTGTGGCTTAGAAAGCCTGGATCCGACGGTTCTTAGGAATAAGCCAAGTGAGACCCTAGGACTGTAGAGCATTGTGTCAGGAAGGAATGAATTAGGTAAGTCAAAAGAAGAGGGGGGTAGTTGTGTGTCTGAGGAGTGAGATGAGGGAGGGCGTGTGTGTGTCCGTGTGTGTGGGTGCCCGTGCCCGTGCCCACACTTGGGGAGCAGCTGTCATACTTGCTGCTTAGGTATTCATAGCCAATTGCTTTCTTCGTTCCTCACTTTATTAGCTTTTGCCAAGTAGTTCAGCTTTTACTAAGGGCACCCGGGTTTATGGCAGCAATATTTCTCACAGTGTCAGAGATAAAATATCAGCTAATAACAGACTCCCTGTTAATGTATATCGCACAAGGAAGGCAATCTTGTCCCAGAGGAAGTCCCAGGAATGCTAAGTCTTAAGGTTTTGAGTAAGCAGTCAGTGGGATTGGATACACTTCGTGCTTGCTAAGAAGATGAAATAAATGATTTGTGTTAAGTGGTAGCAGCTGTGGAAAAGAGCATCTTTCTACACCTGCTCTTCCCAAGAGACTTGGGGCTCTCAGGGGCTTGGGCAAAAGGCCACAGGCTTACCCGCAACTCAGGGAGAGACTTCTCTACTCCCTGCCTCTCGTTTATTGCCACTCCTCTGCCTCTCTGGGTACAGGAAACCAATCCGTTTCCTCCTGTGTTGCAAAGAGGAACCCATTTCAGGATGATGGGGGACCTGGGAGGTCTCTTGGCAGTCTCTGAGATTTTCCCTCTCTCGTCTTGGTTACATTCAGGCACCTGTGGGCACACCTACTGCTGCTAGTTGCATGAAATTTTAACAAGACTGAGGGAAGCTGAGGCTTGAAGCAACCATGGCGAGCAGAGATACTGCTTTTCTGTGCTTTCAGATCTCTGGGGACTGGCCCCGAGTGTCATGGTGACTCTGTAACTTTGAAGGGTCTGGGGCAGATGTGTCAGCAACTTCTGAGAAGATGGGGTTGTCCTCAATGAGGAAGGCCTTTGGGATATCTGGGAGCCTAAGAGGTGATGCTCAGGAGAGAGAGAGGCTACAGGTGCTGGCTCAGTAACAAGGATCTGAAGCTGCTGATACACAGTGAGAGCAGAAGCAAGGGCAGTGAGGGACAAGGAGGTGTCCCATGCCTTATTGCTCTAGTGCCCGACGGACCCCATGGCTGTTCTCTGGTCCCTGGCTGCAGCCTTGACAAGGGCTCCTGCCCATCTTCAGGTCACCGGAATCTGATGTCCATCTTCCCACCAGCAAGTTGGATGAATTCTAACATCCTTTGTATTTGCTCCTAGAAGATAGGTTCTATCTTTAGATCCTCCCTCCCCACCTGGTCCCCTGGCTGCGGCCACTCACACAATTACCTGCTATTTCCATCTGGGACAAGTGTGAGTCAGAGTCGGCTTCAGAAATGATTTCAAAGAAACAGCTGTAGCCATCCTGTGGAATAGGAGGGCCAGGTATTCTGGCCTCTATTTTCTAGGTGAGGAAACAGTCTCAGAGAGGGTAAGTGGCTTAGCCACATTCACGCCGAGAATGCATAACACAGCGGGGTCAGGTGAGGTTTTCTGACTTTTAAATCTGTGATCCTTCTCCACAGCCTTACTGCCCCAGTGGAGCTTTGCACTGTCACTGCACTGTCTGCACAGGCTCAGATGCCTCTGCCCAAACCGCCTAATTCACCACAGCTCCATGCCAGGAGATGTGTGGTTGAGATGTGGACAGCCCTGAGGCTAAATGCTGGCCCCTGGGCAGGGGACCAAGGGATCCTTCGCCTGGGACACCAGTGGGAGGGAGTGGGAGCTTGTCCACTAGATGTGAAAAGAGCAGCAGTCACATTTGGGTGTGCAGGGAAGGCAGGAGGACTTTGCTGCCAGCCGGTGTGATGGATGGTGTGGGAGACTGCATGGGGCGTGAGCGGTAATGTGATAGAGGGTGCACATTACGGGCAATTACAATTTGAATAAGTTATCAATGGAAAGAAGTAGAGGAGTAGAAAGCTGTTTTATTAACCCCCCTGAAGTTACATTCTCAGCATTTTGAAAAAGTTTATGAATTGCCATGAATTACAAGCCTGGTGACAAATGCCGATGCTGGGAGAATCCCTGATTGCAGCTTCTGTAGCAGGCAGTGTTTTATGGGGATGATTTAAAACAATGGTCTTATGCATTTGAAAACATCAAAGAAAGAAGAAAAAGAAAGCTGTTGGGGAGCCCAGTGAATTTACCTGCCCATGAGCAAACTTTGCTATAAATTCTGCCTACGATTGTTCAGTTTTATCTGTTTTTCTCCTTTTGATAGCATACATATCTCCAGGCACACTGCCTGGGGCTCAGCTGTGTCCCAGGGAGCATCTCACCGTCAGTCCCTGGGTGAGAACAGAGCTTCAAATAGAGATAGGACGGTGTCTACTTTCCCTGTTGTTGCTGCACTGGAACCCCCTCTACCTCCAACATTTTTATTTCCTGATAGCAGACGGTGAGGTTGGGCACAAGGCACTGGGTCCTTCTTGAGGATCCCACAGAGCTCTGTTGGCCTCCAGTAGACCCTGATCCCACTGTGCCATAGCTGTCTGAACATGTGTCATCTCCACCACCGAACCAGAGCTCCTTGAGGCCTCAGTCTTGGGGGCATTGGGAAGGATATTCATCTTGGAGTCAGGAGCCCTGGGTTGTATTTTGAGACCTGTTATGGACTGGCTATGTTCCTAATATATCAGAAACTGGCTATGTTCCTAGTATATCAGTATTTCCTTACTGCTGAAAGAAGTAAAAACACCTTCCTTCCTACCTCCTAAGTTGGGGATAGGAAGAGAGACCAGGAGCCATGGAGCCATGGCAAAGAGATTTAAGGAATGGGCAGGAGGGTGCTAGGGTGCAGCGGGGTTCCCATATATTATCTTACTTATCTCATAATTCTATGATGTAGGTATCATTCCCATTTCTTATTTTTGAGACAGACTCTCACTGTGTTGCCCTTGTAGAGTGCTGTTGTGTCACAGCTCACGGCAACCTCCAACTCCTGGGCTCAAGCGATTCTCTTGCCTCAGTCTCTGAAGTAGCTGAAGTAAGGCACCCGCCACAATGCCCGGCCATTTTTTGGTTGCAGTTGTCATTGTTTGGCAGGCCTGGGCTGAGTTGGAACCCACCAGCTCCGGTGTATGTGGCTGGTGCCTTAGTGGCTGAGCTATAAGCGCCAAGCTGTGTCATTCCCATTTTATAACTGATGGTTTGAGAGGTTGACTAAATCACTCTAGGAAAAACGTGTTGGAAATGACTTGAGGCCAGGTGTGTCTAGCTTCAAAGTTCACGTTTACCACCACATGGAGGCCTCCGTTTCTTCTGATGGAGAGCTTCTCATTGTCAATATCATCTGGGTTTCAGGTGAGAAATGCCCATTCTTGGCTAAGCCCTGACCTATGCAGTCAGAGTCTGAGGCTAACAGATACCCAGGGTACCCCTATACACAATCAAAGTCAAGAAGCAGAGAACTTGAGGGCATAGAAGCCCTCGCTGAATATGACTCCTTCATGTATTACCCAGCTGACATTGAAAAGTCTGTATCTCAATTTATTGGTCGTGGTGAGGATTAGTCAAGATAGAGACATGCCAACCATTGCATCTGGCTCAACACATGTGAGGAGCTCACTGCCCATCTCACTAGGGGTGGGTTCTAAGTTTGCTCAGGGAGAAATTAATGTCTTTTACTCTTTACTCTCCCCCCATGCAGTTCTTGGGGAAGGGGAAGATGTTATATTGGAATGGAATGCTGGGTGTCATCCTTTTGGGCAGTGCTTTTCAGAGTGTGGTTCCTGGACCAACAGCATCTGAATCACCTGAGTAACTGTTGTAAATGCAGACTCTCAGGCCAGCATGCTAGACATGCACATGCTGACTTAGACACTCTGGGCATGAGACCCACCACTCCATATTTTTACAAGCTTGAGCCCCACCATTTTAGGGGCTTAGAGGTCAGACCCCTGAAAAATGCCTGGTGGTGGTAGGAGGGGCTCGGCTGTAGAGATGTCCTTTGCAGCAAACCTCAAGTGCTGCAGTGGACACCGAGGTCATGATACAATTAAACAATCACTTAGAGGCAGTCACTGTGCAGAGGGCACACAGACAGGCCAATTCATTAACTGACAGCAACTTCTTGCAAATTAAAAAATGTTAATGATCAGTTTTGAAGCATTGAGAGCCTATCAGGGACCACATGCCTGGAATGAGCATTTACCATATGGTGCCTTTGGAAGCTAATATTGATTCTCATTATTTTAAACGATTACAAACATTGCAGGTGTTTTGTAATAATCTCCATTGTCTAATTAGAACATGCGTGAAATGAGCTCATTCTGCTTGCTAACGAATATTGATTTGAACAGCAGAGCCCTGGTGCAGGGGCAGAATTGGGGCTGTCTGGCCAAGGTGCCAGCCAGTCCCAACCCTTTTTCTGCCAAAATTATTAATCCTGGGGATACAGGGCCTTTTGACAGGCGGTCATCTGCTGGGGCCCTGATCTTATCTGGGTATGCTCTAGCCTTCAGGATATCAGCTGGGACATTTGCCATAAGCACCAGTAATTTTGTGGCCTTTTCTTCCTTTCTCATTCTCTATTTCTTTTCTTTCCCAGTGCCTACCTCATGTTCATTTTAAGCAACTCTATATCTAAATGCTTTAAGGGAAAGGTGGAATTGAACGTTACTCACTTTAGGTTTCAATTACCTACGGTCTTCAGGTTGCTTCATGTCTTAAGACTGCAAGCTCCTTGAAGACAGGGGTTATGTGCTGTCCTTGTTTTCTGTTGCCTCTCAAGGCCCAGATGGTGCTTTATAAACACACAACAGTGAGAGCTGCCTGTTATTCCTGGTCATTGTTGAATGGATTTGTAATGCAATTCTTAGGGTGATACCGTGTGCTCAGTGGGTGTTTCATGCATGTGCGCATAGTTTAGTTTATTAATTGAACAAAATTTACCGAGTGCTAATTATGACTTAGAGGAAAGAGCTTTAGGAGATGTGGCTCTTGCTGACTGGAAACTCCAAGTCTCCTGGGGGAGAAAGCTACCACACTTGAGGCCTCTGTGTTTCCTCTGATAGAAAGCTTCTGTTAGAATTGTTAGAACAAAGTTCTCTGGGAGGCTGAAGAAAGAGCTCTGAACACAGGCTAGGATGACCAGTATCTAAGGACAAATAGTGAGAGGAGAGGGAATTGGGGAAAGAGTGTCCCACAGAGGCATGGAGGAGTTGGGGAGTGAGTGTGGTTTGAGCACAGGGTGTCAGGGAGACAGGCAGATGCTGGCATTTGGGGCCAAAGAAGGCCGCAGAGGCTGGATTATGGAGGGCTTTGGCTACCATGCGAAGAAGCTAGAATTTTATTCTGAAGAGTCTACGCTCTGTTAAGAGAGTTAGATTTGCATTTTGTTTAACATTTTTTACAAGGTTTATAGTTCAGAAAAATCCCTCCAGTAACACTAGAGAGATGGAAGCTGGAGGCAGGGAGGTGAGTAATGACCTGTGTGAAAAGGGATGGACGCCTGGGCTCTGGCAGGGAGAGGGAGCAAGCAACGCAGACATATTTAGGGTGTGAGGGTTTATGTTCAGTGTGAAATTATTATTTGCTTTCCTTTCCTTGGTTATGTACAAATTAAAATAGAAAAATCTGGAGAATAAAACAAACCCCCTAAGTACCCATTACCCAGACTGAACACATATTTACATTGCATCTTATTTGCTTCAGATCTACTTAGGCATAAAAATTAAAAACATTACGTATAAAGTTTTTCTACTTCGTTCCATCCACTACCCCATTTCTAGAGGTAGCCTATTGTCAAGACTCTGGTATTTATTATTCTAGTTCAGATTTTTCTACATTTGTTTCATGCTTTAGTGTCGTAAACATTGTAGTATTCACAGAAATGGCTGCCATAGTTTCCTGTAAGTTGTTTTGCAGGATGTTGATACGTTTAGCTCTGGTTCATCCATTTTGCCTGCTGTATTGTAATCTATCGTATGAATATATTACATTTATCCTTTCCTCTAGTGACAGACATTTAGATTGTTTATAGCTACTGGCTTTTGCTAACATTTCAGCTGGTGAACATTTTTGGGTACATCTTCCTATGCACATGTGTGACAACCTTTCTTGGATATATACTAGAAATGGAATTTTTAGTCTGAAGGAATACATACAGCCAAAGACTCTCTATGGTGATAGCAATGACCTCAATTCCCATTTCTCCATGTCTTTGCCAGTGGTCCCTGTTATAGGCCCCTTGGATATGAATGATTTTTCCTTGCATTTCTCTCATTACCAGAGAGAGGGAATGACTTTTCCTCTGTGTATTGGTCTTGAGGTTTCCTTTTCTGTGAGTTACTCATTGGTACACGTTGCTCATTTTCTTTGGGGTTGTTTGTCATTTTCTCCCCTAGATTTGTTGGAAATTTTTATATATTCTAGATCCAGTCATTTCTCTGGTAAGGCTTATATAAAATCTTCTTCCAGTTTATCGCCTGTCTTTTCACTTTGTTTATGATATCTTTTGCCAAAAAAGAGGTTTTAAAATCTTGATGTTGGCAAATTTATTAATTTGGTCCTCTGTAAGTTGTGTTTTTATGCCTGATCTAAGAAATCGTTTTCTATTTCAGTGTCATAAAGATAGTCAGCATTGCCCTATATTTTCCTCTAACAGTCTTAGGATTTTTTTTTTTTTTCTGACTATTAGGCCTCTAATACAGCAGAAATTTAGTGTTTCTGTGTGTTGTGTGAGAGGTAGAGAATATGATTCTCTTTATTTATTTTCTTCCTTTAAAAGCCAAATGCCATACGACATGTACTGAACAATCCATCCCTTGCCCGCTGACTTGCAGTGCTTTCTCCATTATACACTCAGCTCCTCTCTATGCCCTGGTCTCTTTGAGGGTCTCTTTTCTGTCCCTTGGCCTCTGTGTTTCCATTGAGTAAATACCACAGTGTTTTAAACAGCTACCACTTTACCCTGCTCTTCCTCACACCCATCTAGCACCATCTCCCAGGAATTTCAGAGAACTCCACTTGAGCCTAAGGCCAACAGGACCTGTTGTTGGGGAAACCTGGTCTCATGGAGGGCTCCTTGGTGGGGGGATTTACCCTCTGCACTGTCAACAAGCAAATCCCTGGCTTTTCTGCCACCTCAGACCAGGTCTTGAAATAAAAGAAGAAGGATTTGCATTTGACTAAGGGAGTGAATGAGGACATAGGGGCATGTGGGGGACATCTCAGAGGCTGCAGGCTATGTGATGCCTCAGACCTAGATGGGGGCAGAAAGCCTCCCGCTGTCAGCTGGGGAGGACTTCAGAGAGCTTGCCATCATCAGAAAGGCTCTGGAAAGCTACAGAAGCTGGCCATCATCTATCTCTAACTCTGGGAGAAAAGTGGTTCTTTTCTTGGTTTGCATCAACCAACTTCTTAGGGAGGACACTCCTCCCAATGAGCATGATTGGTTGAAGCCCACCTCCCCATATATCCTCACTCACTCCCTCTGTCAAATGCAAGCTGAAAAAGTAAAGTGCCCCTTACTTGGCAGGGGTGGGCTCGTCTTAGAAGCCTGCTCCTGTTAACACAGTGTAAAATTCTAGATTCTTAGGATTGAAAGGACTGGCTGGGTAATCTTGTCCAACACGACTTTCTGTTTTTGTACATGAGGGCATGGAGTTGTAGAGAGGCTCAGTAGCTGGTACAGGTTGTAATGCTAGTGAAAGGCAGGGAATGTGCATGAATCCAGGTCTCTGGTTCCCACTCAAGTTCACTTTCACTGATGATCTCCTTGACTGGAATGTCTTAGTCCAGTCAGCTGCTATAACAAAATCTCGTAGTCTGAGTAGCTTATAAACAGCAGAAATGTATTTGTCACAGTTCTAGAGGCTGGAACATGTGAGATCAAGGCGCGAGCAGATTCAGGGTCTGGTAAGGGTCTGCCTTCAGCTTCATAAATGGCATCTTTGTGCTTGGTCATCATGTGCTGGAAGGGGCAAGGCAGCTCACGGAAGCCCCCTTTTAGAAGGGCACTAATCCCGTCCATGAGGGTTCCACTCTCATGGTCTCAATGGCCCCACCTTCTGATATCACACTGGTGATTGAGTTTCAACATAAGAATTTTGGGGGCATACAAACATTTATACCATAAGAAAAAAAGATTTTGAGAAAAAATATCTGCAGACTTTTAAAATGTATGTCCCTTTCCTTAGTGGCCTGGTTAGTGGAGGAGTCTAGGCATTTGGGATTAAGAGAGAGGTCGCAAGTCCAGAAATATTCGTCCCTGGAAACAGGTAATTTCTATATCCTTTAGATGGGTGACAGGGGAGGTACAGATCGAAATCCAGAGGGGGATAAAATAAATGTACTGTCATCTTGAATTCTAGTATCTCATATACAAAAGCAGTCAGAGTCTACTGGGTAGTTTATGTGGGTAAACTTCAGTTTATAGTTACATTCCTTAAAAAGGTCATTTGTAAATCAGACTTTAAAATACGAAGTCCTTTTATTCCCTTTGACGTGCACTATTATTTCAGAAGTCTTCTAGCTTCGTTTTTGATTGATATTTACTAGTTAGTGGTTGTTCACACTGTAGCTTTAGGTTCTTTTGTTGCCATCTAACAGTGATGCCCATAAGCAAAGTCGCTACTAATGAGAATCTGTTTGGAACAGGAGGCATCCATTTGAAACAACAATAGTCATCTCACTTAGTTATGTCTATTTCTGCAAAGGAAAAAGCCTCTGGAGATTCCCGGAGTCTAGAAGAGAAACAAATGGCCCCAGCCTCACATCCATTGTACTCCACCCTGTGCCATTGGTGAAAGCCCGCAGAGAACCCAGAGTCAAGGGGAGGGGACAGAGACCCAGCCTCTTGGTGGGAGAAGAATCCACCCATCAAAGAATGGGTGGTTTCCACTCTTCCCTTAGCTCTTGAAACCCAGGGCAGACAATTGCCCCAGACCACAACTCACACGTCTTTGAGAGATGAGATGCAGAAGTCTCACCTGTCACTTTCTGTTCACAACCTAGCTGGGTCCTTAGTGTTTAATAAAGACGGACACGATTTCAGATATCCCTGCAACAATTTTCAAAAAGATTGTTTTTCAGCGGGTAGAGTACTTTGGGGTACATGAAGGGCTCTAGGACCAAGTTTCTCTGTTTCTAGAAGAGCTTACACCAACCACCTTTTGCACCCAGTGGTAAGAAAGAAGGAAATTTTCTTTTTCTTATTTTTGGTCTTATCATGCCCCCCAAATGTCTGTTTGTTAAACATTCTTTCTTCATTAAAGTGATAATTGTGAAATCAAAATTACAACCAGTAGGAAGGTTCAGGGGTGTCCAACATTTTTATTTTTCTCTGTTGCACATTGGAAGAGTAAGAGCTGTCTTAGGACACACATTAAATATGCAAACACAATGAAAGTTGATTAGCAAAAAAAAAAAAAAAAAAAAAGTCCAGACATACTTTCCATGATATCCATCACAGATGGGCAAAAAATACCTTCACAAACTCAGTATGTGGCCTGCAGGCCACAGGTTGGACATTCCTGGTTTATATGGTCTCTAAAGGAATAGGACTAGAAAATCTCTGGAGGGTTCCAGGCATTTTAAAATTTTTTTATTAAGTCATATACACATAGATCATGAATACATTTATGCATATGTGGGGTACAATGTGTTGATTTTTTTTATACAATCTGACATGCTTACATCAAACCAATCAACATAGCTTTTGCCTCATTTACTTGATTATTGTGTTAAGACATTTATGTTCTACACTTGACAGATTTGACTTGTACCCTTGCAATATGCTCATAGGGGTAGTCCCATCATTTATCCTCCATCAAACCTCCCCCCTCCCCTCTCTTCCCACTCCATTTCTCTCCTTCATCCTGGGCTATAGTTGTATTCTATCTTTCATAAGAAAAAGTATGAATGGTTGAGACATTAATGGTCAGCCCAGGGCATAACACTGAACAAAGCGTGGTAGATGAACCAGGAGATCTTCCCTGGAAACAGGAGAAGCAGAAAGAAAGGCTACAGTCGCTGTGCAAATGTCAGCCCTTCCTGCTGTTTAAAAATTATTCATCAAGCTAACATCTCTTTGCCTGGATTATGACAGTAGACTCCTAATTGATTTTTTCATGTCCTTAACTAAATTAATGTTTTCGAAATAAAATCTTTTCATGTTACCTTTCTCCCCTGCTAATAGTTTCCGAAACTCGTAGGATAAAAATAAAATCACTAGCCTAGCCCACAAAGTTTGCATGATCTGGCCCCTGTGGTAGGGTCCTCATCTCTGACTGCTCCTCCTTGCTTTCTGGCCTCTGCTCATATTGGCATATTTTTTTCCTGGCCTCATATGAACTCACTTTCTTCAGCCACAGAGCCTCTGCATATGCTATTCCCTCTAGCTAGAAGGCTTTCCCTTTCTCCTTCCATGAGATCCCAGGAATACATTGTTCATCAATCTTTAATGCATGGTTGGTGAGGAAGGTTGAGCCATTCAGAGCATCATGCAACCATAATAGGAAAGGAGCTAGCTCCAGCTGCTCCCAGGACCAGGCGACAGGGGAGCTCTTTCATCCACTGTAGCACTCAGATTTGTTTCATTCGTGATAGAAATTGGCTAAGTCTGGTGGCAACCATAAATTTTCTTTGAAAGTCAAGCTTAGAAACAGGTAGTGAAAAATCTTAACTTAGTTCCAGACAAGTAGGTTTGGTGGTAGAAGAGAATTTTAAAATGTGAATTTAAAATTTGTATTTTAAATTGAAATATGTCAATATTTCCAGGGGAAAGGGATATAGAAATTCTCGCTCGTTTGCCCTCATGGGCTGGGTGGCTCCCTCTCTTCTCAGATGATCTCAGCCTTTGAGCCTTAGAAAACCATTTGATCCTAACTTTCTTGATTTTAACCTCGATGTGATTTTTACCTAGATGTGACTTACCCAGTGAATTCACCCAGTGAATTAATAAGCTATGCAGCCTTAAAAAAAGATGGAGCCTTTACCTCTTTTATGTTTACATAGAGGGACCTGGAACATATTCTCCTGAGTAAAGTATCTCAAGAATGGAGGAAAAAGCATCCAATGTACTCAGTACTTCTATGAAACCTACTTATATTTACTCACACTTTGTTATGAAAGATAGAACACAACTATAGCCCAGGATGAAGGAGAGAAATGGAGTGGGAAGGGAGGGGAGGAGGGAGGTTTGATACAGTGAGGGTAAAAGGTGAGACCTCACCTATGGAGCATATTGCAAGGGTACAAGTCAAATCTGTCAAGTGTAGAACATAAATGTCTTAAGACAACAATCAAGTAAATGAGGCGAAAGCTATGTTGATTGGTTTGATGTAAGCACGTCAGATTGTATTAAAAACATCAACACATTGTACCCCACATATGCATAAATGTATTCACAATCTATGTGTATTTGACTTAGTAAAAAAAAAAAAAAAAAAAAAAAAAAGAGAGTGAGAGAACCAGAATCCTGGTCTCTTGACAACCAGTCTAGTTCTCCTGATAAGGAACATGGGCATGTCAGGAATGGGTAGAATCTTTCAATCTTAGGTCTCACCTCAAAAGTCCTCAAGGAATTAAATTTATGTTTCTTTCTTCTGTCTCAGAAAGGGAAGAACTTGGTACTTCAGTGACTTCCAAACCTCTTTGGAGTCTTCTTCCCTCTCCAAATTCTCTGTTTTTGCATTCACCCAGTTTCTTCCAAGTGGAAACTCATTCCTCGGGGTAATCAATGTCCCTCTCAGCCAGAACCCTGTTACCAGGGAAACCATTCCAGGCAGCCGACTGGGCTCATTGAGATGCAGCTGCAGCGTCCAGGGCCTGGATGAGGGCAACTGCTATCAGAGTGGGCAGTTTTTGGCAACTCCGGAATGTATTGTACCAAGTGGGACATGGTAATTATGTATTTGTGGCTTCCATTATGTGCCGGTTTAATTGTCACAGATTCATTGTTGTTTTAAAATTTTTATTTTTTTTTCCTAGACCACTCAGCAAAAGAGGGAAATTGGTGCCATAGGGCAGGTTTCTTTTTGGGAGAGACGCTCACTGGGATGGAAAAATACATGCGGTGACTTAATGTCATTTTGCTGGTCAGGAAGTTTTCCCTAAATGGCAGGGTTTGGCCTAGAGCGGTGTCAATTGAATAGTAACCATAGAAGGTGAGTTGGGTTTGTGGTCTATAATTTCCCTCTAAGGGTGGGGTCTGAAAAATACCTGGAGGTCATGGCGCCTTTTCTTTTTAGTGTTGCCATTCTAGTGAATCTCTAGCTGTGGGCCTATAGGTTTCTGAGGCTGGACTTCTTCTTCATCTTTTCCCTGTCCCTTACTAGACAGCTGAGAGCATAGATTCTCTTATAAGTATACCAATACAGGAGGCCTTTCATATATGCATCGGATAATTCAGCAGAGTGATTTTAATCACTTTACCAGGAAGAATTCTGTTTTTTTTATCAAAGGGTTCAACACTGGATTCTGCAAGATATCCAGCTCTTCAAGTAGGTCTATAATGTGGTGGACATGATCAATTTACACACAGTTTTCTTGCAAGTTCATGAATAGTATGTGAACAGTAGCGATAACAGTATGTGAACAGTAACAATAACCATAGCTAACGTGATTGAGCACTTAGGATGTGGCAGACAGCATCCCACATCTTCTTTGATACTCCACTAAGAGCAAGGTGTGGCTGCACTGCATACCAAACTGGGGAGGCTGCAGACAGAGTCCTGCTCCGTTCTCAAGTATGGTGCCATGAGGGAGTTGAGAATATAAGCTGGGAAACCTGGGTGGTAGTCCTGGCCACCGCTGCTACTAGCTTGAGGAACCTGGAGCCAATCACTTAAGCTCTTCAAATCTTGGTTTTGTTTTGGGCAAAGAGGAAGAGAAGTGAGACAGAAGTGTTTGGGGAGTGCTGTGGGGGTAGGGGGTGGTAACTAAGCTGGTGTTTACCGAGCGCTCACCCTGTGTCAGGCATGGTGCTAGGCGCGGTGCGTGGATGAGCTCCTTTCATCTTGACAGCAATTCTAGGGTCGTTTATTAGCCCCATTTTTCTGATGGGAAACTGAGGCACAGAGAAACCACACCAAATGGTGGAGCCAGGATTCTAACCCTTGAGGTTTACCTCCAAAGCATTACTTACTTCTCTGTTGCTAATGGGATCGGAACAAAAGACTTTATGGTAGTCCTTGCTGTTATCTGAGGGGGCACCCATGGGAGGGCTACATAATTTGCCTTAGCCTGTAGTGTAACTGCTTGCCTGAAGGCCACTATAAAGGTATTGGCTTCCCTGATGCCTTTTGGGTCTGAGATCCCTGTGGGGAAGTCTCTCTCCTTCTCTCTTCATGGTAGCACCTTGTCATCTTGGCTGGGTTTGTGGCTGAAAACTCCTAGGTAGCGATGCATCCTGCTGGTTGCTGCCCAGCTATGCTGCTTGGATGATTATCCTCATTTGATCCTGTCTCCTGGGATAGATCTCAAGCTTTGGATTTGGTGTCATTCAGATTCTCCTGCCTTTACTGAGCATTCTGTCCAAAGATCACTGTTGCTTGGAAGGACCTGGTAACATACATTATTCAGAGGGGCGGAAGAGCTCTGGGCTGGTGCCCAGACCTTGGAAGAATGCATTCAGTAGAGCCAAGAAAACTCAGGCAGCAGCCTTAAAGGAATTTAGCATGAATCTCCATTGCTCAAGTCATCTCCTCATTTTTTGGTTTGTATGGTAATACAAGTATTTATTATAGGAGGAGGTTTACATTCGTTTCTTTTACACTAATAATTCAAGCCAGTTTAGAGGAATGGGTAGGTGGAGAAATGTAATTCACTACCATGTAAGTGGGGCTACAGCCCATTTTGTAGGGTCATTATATTTTTTTCCAGATAGAATTTCTTAAAGAAAATGGTTTTCAAAGCTGGTATTAAGTCAGATTCTGTGACAAGTAAGCAGTGGTTCTCAGCCTTGGCTGAGAATTGGAATCAATGGGGAGCTTTAAAAACTCTTGATGTGTGCGTCTCACCCCCCAGAGGGTATGGTTTTAATTGGTCTCAGGTGTGGCCTGGGCGTTAGAAATGTTAAAGACACCCCAGGTGATTCTAACGTGTAGCAGGGCAGGGCTGGCTTCCTGGTCAGGCAACTGTACAGTCACAGAAGGGCCCCACACTGGTTTTAGTGCTCTGCCCTAAATTGTCATCTTTAAATTCGTACTAATTTTGGGTGATGCCTGTGGCTCAAAGGAGTAGGGCACCAGCCCCACATGCCGGAGGTAGCAGGTTCAAACCCAGCCCCGGCCAAAAACTGCAAAAAAAAAAAAAAAAAAATTCATACTAATTTTCCCAACAAAGGATTCCACATTTTCATTTTTGTGCAGACTCCTATAAATTAAGTAGCTAGTTGTACAGCCAGTCTTGAACCACCGAGCTGGAGTAACTTCCACACATAAGAGAAAATTTCTCTAATGGCAGCTGATGGTCCTCTTAGAAGTGACATGTCAATCAAACAAAGGACTAGTACCCAGGAGGGTTTGGACCCTGCCTTGGTCATTTTGCACCCTGGGGTACTGTTGTGTTTTTTTTTCCTTTTCCTTTCAAAAGACTTTGAAAAACTATTCCTAAGATAGTTCTTAACCTTGCTCTCAAGTACTAGTTGGGAAGTGCACACTTGTTCTATCAGACACGGTGCCAAGGCCTGGCGGGGGCCCGTCTTTCTAGGCCGGCCTCTCTGCACACGGCTGCTTGGGCAGGTGGACTCGCTGTGGTTGTCTTGCACCCCCCACCTTCTCCAGATCCTCAGCCTATCATCAATTTCCCCCTGTCGCTCTTGATGTTTTAATCTCTCCTTTTATTCTGGCATTTCCCCCTTACCTAAAATAACTTTCTTCAAAGTACTGTTGGAAGAGAAATTGCCCCTCGCCAGTGCCACTGCTTCTTAAGTGCTGCTTCACTCTCTGCAGCTTTGCTTCTACTACCCCAACCTCCTGACAGGGCTTTCTGCAAGGCTCCTGGCTGGCTGCTGACCGCCCACACTGCTTTATCTCAGTTAGAACTTGATAGTATCAAATGACTTTTTCACCTTGTTAAAAATGCAAGTTCACAGGCCCCACCTAGATGCCTGAATCAGAATCTCTGGAGGATAGTTTCCCCTCATTATCTTAAAAATCTCTTCTGAGCTGGGCACGGTGGCTCATGCCTATAATCCTAGCACTCTGGGAGGCTGAGGCAGGTGGATTGCTTAAGCTCAGGAGTTTGAGGCCAGCCTGAGCAAGAGTGAGACCCTGTCTATTCTAAAAATAGAAAAACTATCCAGGCATTATGGCGGTCACCTGTAGTTCCAGCCATTAGGGAGACTGACGCAAGAGGATCTCTTGAGCACAAGAATTTGAGGTTGCTACGAGCTCTGATGATGTCATAGTCTCTAACTGGGGCAACAGAGTGAGACTCTGTCTCCAAAAAAACAGAACAAAACAAAAAACCAAAAGAAAAACAAACTCTTCTGGTGATTCTTATGTATGTGAATGTTTGAGATCACTGCTTTATAGCTATTTATTGAATAAATTGCATCCTTTTAAGACTTAATGTGCTGCCTTTCATTTCCAATATCAGTTGTTTGCTTTATGTCTAAGTTACATACTGTGACACCACGCTAAGATTAAAAGGTTAAGAGCATGGGCTCCGGAGCCACTCTGCCTAAGTTACAACTCCAGCTCCGTCACTTACTACTTGGGTGACCCTGGATACCTAGTTTCTTCCTGCCTGCAACAGGATGATAATAGCACCCTCTCCACCTCACAAGGCTATGGGAGATGTGGGTAAATTAATACTATGTATATGCAAGGCTCTTTGGACGGTGCCTGCACATGGTAAGGATTCAACAAAAGTTAGCTTTTAGATTGTATATGTATGTTTTTATATATTGATATTTAATTTCCTCCTCAAACTAAGGTTCAGGTAGCACTCCATGTAGTTAGTTGTTCCTGATGTGGTTATTTGGGAAAGTTGTCTTTTCCCTCTGAGTTTAAAGACATAGCTCTCAACCATTTATTCCTCGAGTGCTGCAATCCACTGAGGTCTACGTCACACTTCCAGCAGCGATAATGATTTCTTGGAAAAGTGGTTCTCAGCCAACAGGGATTCACTGACTTATTATTATCTACCATATTACTCCTAGTCTGGAGGTACTGAGTTAGTTTTCCTATGAACAACAAGAAGGCACTTAAAGCTAGGGAAGGAATACACCTGTTGAATTTGTAGAGAACTGGTTTTTAGTACCTTCTGAACATTAGAATCACTTGGCACCCCAGATCAATTATATAAAAAGTCTGTGGGTTTAAGCCACGATAGTAGTGTATAGTTATCTCCCCATTATCTGGAACTCAAGCAACTGGCATGCAACCTGGCTTCCCCAAAACCTGGTGAGACAACCTATCAGTAAGCTGACACTTCTGCATCACTCCTGCTGCTCCCATGTGTTCTCAGCACCCTAAAGCATCTATATTAGGGCCTCTCCTGCTTTCCCAGCTAGTCATGATTGGATATGGACTTTCTTTCCACTGCTGCCATCATATTGCCCTGTGCTTCATGGGGGTCATTTTGATTGTACAGTAAAGATCTGTCTGTAAGTGAATTTCTAACTGGACATATTCTGTATATACCATACTGCTTTGCTATTGTGCCTCTACTGACATGGGGTTAAATAATGGAGTGTTACTGGACTGCATACACAGTACTGTGATATGGTCCACTGGGACTTGTGGTGCCCAAGCTTGGTGTCCTATACCCAGATACATAGATTATGTCTGCTTAATGCTGTAAGATTGCCCTAATGCCATGAGACTATTTCTGTATACACGTTGGTGCATGCATTACATACACACTGGTGTAACATAGTTTTACAGTAAGTGAAGTTTGTCTTTATTTGTCTTAATTTGCTCCTAATTAGCATATGTCAATATTAATATCAAGTCAATGCAGAGTCTATGGTATGGTGTGGTTGAGTATGTGGTATAGAATTAGGCCTATTTTAAATAGTAACTCTTAAGCAACCAGAAACTACATTTATCTGGAATCTGGGTACTATGGTCCAGATAGTCCTATGGTCCTATGGGTGCTGGACAGTGGGGAGATTACTGTATACCAAAAGCTCCCTGGATGATTCTAATATGCTACCGGAGGGGAGAATCGCTGATGGGGAGTAAGACATGGGATTCTGTATTGGAGGTAGGAAATGGGGTTAGTTTCTTGGGAAAAGAAAGAAGCCCCTGTATCTGTTGCCTTATATAACTTACTTAGACAAAGTGGCTCGAAGATACTGAAGGAGAACAGCCTTCAAGGGCCAAAGGGGAGATGGAGATGAACTGGATAATTTAATGGGTCATCTCTCCTGTAGTTAATTTCTCTAGATCTCTTGAGCTCTATTGATTTTCTAAACAGCTATTGTCACATCTGCCCCTTTTGCTTGTGGGAGTTTGTAGGCTTTTTAAAAAATTGAATTGGGTGGGGGTATAGATTAATCAATACTGAGATTTATTGACTTGAGACATTTATATTAACTGTAGTAAAGTCAGGAATAATTTGAATCTTTTCAATACTTCATTAAGTAGCATAGTTTGTATGATCTACAGCACATTTTGCTGGTATTATCCTTCATGGATTTGGTACTGTTCTCTCTTCCACTTCCTGAAATGACTCCCTTTATTTGTGAAGCTATTAAGGTTTATATTCTAATAGCAATCATGTCAAGGTACCTTTCAAAGGCCAACTGACAATCTTAAGAAGAAGCTCTAGTTTCTGCTTGTTCACAACTTCTTTCAGATTTCTCCCTTTAAGACGTATTTGTTTTTCAAATGCAATCAATGTAACCTGGTTCTTTGTACCCTCAATGAATCTTCAACAATAATTTTTTTTTTTTTTTTTTTTTGTCAACCCTGAGGTTATGTTTTCAGCTAGTTAAATGCAGTAACAGGAAATAGAGATACATGTATTTTAAAAAATTCTTTTGTAGAAAACTGGCACATTGGTTTTCAAGTCAACAACTACTTTAATTAAATCATTAACGCCTCTCTTTTTACCAAGAGGGATTTATGTTACTATTTTTCCCAAAGGGCATAAATGAGAACCCTTCAAACATAACCTGTTCTTTTTTTTTTTTTTTTAAAGATTAATATGAGGGTACCTGTGATTAGGTTATATTGTTTCCATTTACAAAGTCAAGTCTGAGTTGTAGTTATTTCCTTCTCCCACATACCCATGTGCCAGATACCCCACCCATGCACTGTTCCCTTTGGGTAAGAACTTGCCAAACCCCCCTTCTTGAATTTAAATTGAGTTTTTCTCCCAAGTGAGCATGTAGTTGTTAATCTACTAGTTTCAACTCAGTATGGAGTGCATGTGAAACTTGCTTTTTTATTCCTGTGATACTATAATCAGGAGAGTGTTCTCCAAATCCATCCAGATTGTTATGCAAGATGCAAAATCTCCATCTTTTTATGGCTGAATAGTATTCCATGATACACATATACCATAGATTATTGATCCATTCATATGTTGAAGGGCAGTTGGGTTGTTTCCACATCTTGGCAAGTGTGGATTAGGCTGCTATAAACATTGAAATGCAAATATTCTTATGGTAAAATGACTTTTCTTAACAGGGATATTTTGTGTATCATTGTGCTTGAGCAGGGCTTACCATGAAGAAGCAAAGAATTTTGTGTTGTATCGTCATGGTGAGGGGGATATACCAATAATCACTTGTTCTATCTCTTTTGGTGCTCTTGTAAAAAAAAAAAAATTAATAAGTCAGTAAGAATTATATCCTGGTTTGGGGGATATGCTTCATGGCTTTCAGGCAGATCAAAACTCACTGTTCTCCCTAGGAACTATACAGGTAACTTTGGACTTGGTGAGCAGTTTACACGACCCTCTAAAATGATAAAAAAAAGATGCTGTGTTCACGTGAGAATTGTAGCTGTAAGGGGACACTGTTGAGGGAGGCCTTTGTTTCCTTAAAGACAAAGCTTAGTAAAATGTAAACCACGGTGAACAAGTTTGCCTGGCCGTGGCTTGAGTCCACAGCTATTGCATGAGCAAAGAGATAGGTTTGGCTGATTTGCACCACATGAATGCTCTTTGTTGGTAAAGAAGTAAGATCCTCTTGTCCAATCTGCCAGGCCTTCAAAGTTCCTCTTTGCCCTTCACCTCCCTTGTTGAGGGCATCCTTGAATCAGTAAGGTCATTCTTGCTGCAGGCTGCCAGCTGCCTACCTGCTGCCCCTCCTCCAGCCTGGATCAAGTTAGTTGCTTTGTTTTTACTGCCCATCGCTGTGGCTTTTTGGCAAGGTCTGGCAGGGCACGGGCATCCACTCTGCATGGCCCACCACAGAGCACTCCTCTAACCTCTGATGTTGACAAGTGCTTGCCAAGCCTAACTTTTAGTACTTGGCAAATGTTA
The DNA here is from genome assembly GCA_963574355.1 of Loris lydekkerianus. Lineage (NCBI taxonomy): Eukaryota > Metazoa > Chordata > Mammalia > Primates > Lorisidae > Loris > Loris lydekkerianus. Next base: position 51,828 of record CAUYPK010017394.1, read on the forward strand.
GCTATGCCTCATCTATTCCTTGTAAAAATGAGCAAGGGCAAATCGAGTGAATGATAATGATGGTAAAGAAGAAGATAACTATTTACTGAGACCCTATGATGTGCCAAGTCTTGGATTCTATCAGTTATATCTGCTGTTCCTTTAGATCCTCCTAAACATGACACAAAGTAGCCATTATTATCCCTACGTGAGTTACGGTAAGGCTAAGTCACAGACAGGTTGATGGAAGAACTCCTACAGCTATTAAGTGTCAGAGCCTTAACTTGAACTCAGCCTTGATTTCAAAGCCTAATGTGGTACTCCACCCAGATCCTTACTACTCAGCCCACCATGCTAGGGGTGCTCCCTGCTTTGAGAGACTTGGTGTGTTTTACCATCTGGGTGGCTAGGGAGCCCTGCTTGTTCCTTTCTCCACTGTGATCTTACCTTCTCAGACTCTTGATTAAGGGTGTGAAATTCTAAAATTGGTTAGATCTTCTGTTATCCTGAGCTGCCCTGCAGATTTTCCTGGAAGACAGAATCAGATAAAATGTTCATTGTTTTTGAGAACCTCCCTTCTGAAATTCTTGCCAAGTTGTCCTCTCTGTAGCCCTCATGCAGCCCACTCAAGCCAGGCTAAAGAACCTCTTCTCCCCCAGCTCTTTTTTTTTTCTGAGATACAAAGGACTATGTTGACTTCACTGAGGAGACAGTCAGGTTGCACCTGTGTGTTGTAACTCATGGTCCTGGGAGCTTGTCACAGTCCTGCTTCCTACCAGTCACCTTTAGCTGTATGTGTTTACCTGAATGGGTAAGATAGTGTTTTATTTCTTCTATGATTTGCATTAGGACAAATTGAAGAGTGGTTGACAAGAAACTTTTGTTACTGGGAAAAGCAACCAAGACTTGTAGCCCATAATAAGAAGGAGAACTCTGGGGTACAGCAGGAGCTATAGGAGGAGAGGGTTAAGATGAGTGACGTTAGCCACCTTATTCCATGCTTAGCTGGGAGGCAGATCATGAACTTCAAGAAATGAGAGCAGCAGGACTTGGATATCCAAAGCACCTGCCAGACACTGGTCTATAAAACAGCGTGTACTTGTCGCAGGTTTTGCTCAGTGCTAAAACTTCAATTCATCTTGTAACAAAAAGGGAGAATTTTGAGTTTAATGTTTTTACATAAATTCACATTTTTAATAATGTGAATCGACACTGATGTCCTTAAATGATCAGATACCAGATGGCTACACGTGTCACATCGTCTTCACACTTTTTTTTTTTAGGGGTTTGGGGTTGATGTTGTGACTTTTACATGTTCATTAGCTCACATGTAATCAGGGGCACACCGATTTAGTTGTGCCTGGTTACGTGGATTTGTGGATTTTATGATCCAGTTTTATGAAACCAGCGTTCCCAAGATAGACAAATGGATCATACTAACTACTTCAAAGAAAGCATGGATTGAAGATGATACCGGTATTATAAAAGTAACCAATGACAAAGTTTAGAGTTGTCGTTTCTACTCCCAATTTGAATTCTTTGTCAGCTATGTCGTGAGGTGAGAACAATAAAGGTAGAATCAGAACTGACATCGAGTTGGCCCCCCCCAAATATCAAGAAGACCATATGAAATATAGATTTGTCTCCACTACTGTTAATGATAAACCTTCTCACAAGTCCCAATGTGCCTTGAAATGGGGCCTTCAGTAAAGCAATGAAACCAGCAAGAAATTAAAAAATATTTTTATTTCATCTGTATCTCATTCTTTTTGCATTTTCAATTTTGATACCTGTTTTATAATTAACATAATTTTATAGTAGATCATGTCATTTATAATTTATATATAAGTCGTTTGAGCAGGCCATATATATAGGTTTAAGAAAATTTTGTGTTTTTTTTTTGAGACAGAGTCTCACTCTGTCACCCTGGGTAGAGCATTGTGGTGTCATCTTAGCTCATAGCAACCTCAACCTCTTGGGCTCAAGCCATCTTCTTGCCTCAGAATCCCAAGTAGTTGGGACTACAGGTGCCTGCCACAATGCCCCGCTAACTTTTCTGTTTTTAGTAGAGACTCCCGAGATCAGGTGTCTACCCACCTCAGCCTCCCAGAGTGCTAGGATTTTAGGTATAAGCCACCATGCCAGGCCACTTTAAAAAATATTTTTATATTTATTTTACATATAAGTCTGGTTAAAGCAACCAGGCTGACGAGACTTATATATAAGTCTTCCATACTCATATCAGTTAAAAATTAAACATATGTATATTTATATATGTATATATCCACACACGTGTGTGTATATATAAGTTAAAATTTAAGCGTGTATATATGTATGTGTGGATACATATGTAAATATGGTTAATTTTTAACTGGTATGGGTCAGGGAGGACTTACTGCTTTAATGAATACATATATATGTAAACATATACACACACATATATATATATATATATATATATATATATATATATATATATATATATATATATATTCAGGTTGATACAGGTTTCAACCATCAAACCTGAATATATATATGTTTAATTTTTAACTGATATGGGTCAGGGAGGACTTACTGCTTTAATGAACATATATATATATGTTTACATATATATATTTTTTAATTTTTAATTGATATGGTTCAAGGAGGACTTACTGCTTTAATGAATGACTCAGAGATACACTAGCTTTACAAAACAAAGGTTTATTTTTTGCTCGTGTCCTGGTCCAGTGTAGGTCAGCAGAGTGGGATAGGCTGTACTCCATGCAGACATTCAGAGACCCTGGATTTTTTTGTTTACTGTATCCGGCTGATAAAAATGAAGAAAGAAAATGTGGAGGACTGGATTTTTACATACCAGACCTGGAAGTGGTGACATCACTTCCATTGACGTTGCTTTGGCTGGAACTCAGTCAAGATCCCACTCCCCCAACTCCAGGAGAAACTGGGAGTGGGATCTCCACTGAGTCAAATAATAAAGGAAAACTGTTGGGAGAACAAGTAGCCAGTCTTGATCCAAGTGGAATATAAAAAAAACATGGCATCTACTTTGTGCATTGGAGTTGTAGAACTCAAAAATAGAATATTATGGTTAGAATTTGATGTATTGGAGCTTATTCATCCAGCCAACAAGGGCTTACCGAGTATCTTTTGAGCATCAGGCACTGTTCGCGGCTCTGGAAATACAGCAGTGGACAAAACAGACACAAATTTCTTCTACCAAGAAGCTTACATTTGAGAGGGTGTCTTGAATAAAAGAAGCTCAAATGAATTTACGAGCCACTGAGAGTGGAGGAAAGGGTAAGAAATGATGTTTAAGGAAGTTGTTTTGAGTTCTTTGAACAAATGGTTAAAAACTGAGGACTCAGACAACTCTGGCTTTATATTCTGGTCTTGATTTGCCACCTAATTGCCATGGGATCTTTTAGCAAGTTATGTAACCCTGGAGTTTTCAGTATTTTCCTCTGGAAATGAGCATAAGGACAGTCTCTATCACATAAGGACGGTTTGAGAATAAACATAAAGCATGGTTATGGTGCCTGGACACAAAACTTAGTAAATGTAGCATATAAATGTCTTAACACAATAACTAAGAAAATGCCAGGAAGGCTATGTTAACCAGTGTGATGAAAATGTGTCAAACGGTCTAACCAGAGATGTTGGCGTGGATGTGGAGAAAAGGGCACACTTCTACACTGCTGGTGGGAATGCCCACTAATACGTTCCTTCTGGAAGGTTGTTTGGAGAATACATAGAGACCTAAAAGTAGACCTGCCATTCGATCCTATAATTCCTTTACTAGGTTTATACCCAGAAGACCAAAAGTCACAATATAACAAAGACATCTGTACCAGAATGTTTATTGCAGCCCAATTCATAATTGCTAAGTCATGGA
>CAUYPK010017397.1:0-11992 GCA_963574355.1 Loris lydekkerianus
GAGAATATGAGGAAGGGAGGAAGGGTGTGGAGGGGAGGAGGGAGGATGGGTGGAGGGAGGGTAATTGGTGGGACCACACCTAAGGCGCATCTTACAAGGGTACATGTGGAACTTAGTAAATGTAGAATGTAAATGTCTTAACACAATAACTAAGAAAATGCCAGGAAGGCTGTGTTAACCAGTGTGATTAATGTCAAATGGTGTATAAAACCAGTGTATGGTGCCCCATTATTGCATTAATGTACACAGCTATGATTTAATAATAAAAATAAATAAATAGAACATATTGTTGGCTAATAAGAATGATGTATTAAAGAAGGCACATGAGAATTTAGTCTTATCGTAAATTATATTTCTTAGGATTCAAGAGAAACATATAGTCAGCATGACTGCGTTTGCTTTCATCATACTCATCTGTGCAGTTATAGGAGCAGGTGAGTTACACAAACTGAACTACGAGATAGGATTTTACAGGCAATCATAATGAGGGGAGGGGAGTTGAAGAGATGATGGGCCATGAGATTCAAACCAGCTGATGATGGAAGTCAGGAGGCAGAGGGGTACAAGACAGTGGGATAGGTCCTGGAAAGGAATGACAATTGTTGAAGGTGGGAATTATTGGGAGGATCTCGAACAGTAGTAGGAAATGTTTGAAGAATAGGAAGCTTGAAATGAAGGTAAGGTAATGAAGAAATGTAATAATTGGTTCTTAAAAGATACCAGGTAATACCAGTGTGCTGGGGTAGAGAACAATCATTCAAAGATTGGTGATCAAAGAATTGAGGACTAAGATTTTGGAAAGACTGCCTATGTGACTATTAAAATCATTCAGGAACTAAGACAGGAATATGCTTAGAGAGAGTAATAGTAAACCAGAGATGGAAATTTCTAAGAGATGAGTAAGTATTTTACATTAGCCAGTAAATGGCAACAAATTTTATATCTAGAATAGCATCTAGATATAATTATTTAAGAAATAAAACACCAAAAAAGTCTCAAATGATTAGAAAGTGAATTTATTTTAAAAATCCTTTTTCTAAAAATAGAAAGTAGCTGCTTCCTTTAACAAATTTAGATAACAGCATAATCTCTTTTTTCAAATTCTTATTCTGTTTTTCTTTCATGTTGTACTTTTTCATCGAAGCATATCTTTCCTCATAATAAATCACTTTGGAATTTATTTTTTAGTGTTAAATTATTTGTACCTTTTAAGAAAAGTTTTTGTTGAAGCTGATTTTTGGTCCAAACTGACTCTACTTTGTGGCCTGGGAGTAGATCTGATGAGACTGCTCTAAAGGTATAGCCAAATAAATCATATACATAGGCTGAAGGATTTACTTTTGATCTTCCCAGTTTGCTTGGCCATTAGAAAATAAAATCCAACACAAATTATAACTTGTCTTCATTCTATAAATGATATGAAATAGAAACCATATTTGATAAACTCAAATACCTAAAGTAAATAAATTATTATCGTATATACTCGAGTATAAGCCGAGTTTTTTCGGCACAAAATTTGTGCTAAAATACCCGAACTCGGCTTATACTCGGGTTGTACAGGTTATTTGATTTGGTGCACGCGCACCTAATCAAATGCACGTAGTCTCCAGTCTGCTTGAGGGGGCAGTGCTTCAGCTCAGTCCACAAGTCTCCGCTGAGCTGAAGAGGTAGGCGGCTGAACTGAACTGTATTCCACTGAACTATTTAACCCACAACTCTATAACTCACAGCTTGATTACCTGTTAAGCTACAGTTTTCTGCACTTTATTTAAAGTTTTGAAGTTGTTGTTGCTAGTTTACAGTTTTTCTTTAGCAATAAATATTGAAAAGCATTTAACCTACTGATTCCTCAATTATTGTAATTGTTTTGGGTATATATTTTTATTTTTAAAATTTACCAGTGCCTGCTGCATTTTCTACCTCGGCTTATGCTCGAGTCACTAAGTTTTCCCAGTTTTTAGGGTAAAATTAAGGGGGTCGGCTTATACTCGGGTCAGCTTATACTCGAGTATATGCGGTATATTTTCAATGTTGGGAGAAGATTATGTATTTTAAAAATATTCACAAAAGTACTTGTACTGACACTGAGATTTTGTATATTGACTACCATTTATTTTAATCAAGCAGTGGCCTTTACTGTGTCAATCCTAGCTGTCATGAAATAGAAAGAAATACTAATTAAACAGACATCAAAAAAATTCTATAATGAGACTTAATTCGATAAAGGATGACTAATAATTATATAACACTCCCGGGAGGGAGGGACAATCTAGTTGAAAATGAGGTTTTTATCAATCAATGTGAATATTAAATAGAAATGTATTTTCATTTTCTAGTCAAAGCTATCTTTTTTAAAACCATTTATTTTAATGTATCTTATTTCTTGTCTGAATGTAGTACACATACAGACAAAATCTGGCCTATATTAAGAAAGTAAATTAAGACTATTTCCAAAATTCTAATTTAAGGAAGAAGCAACCAAAAATAAAAATGACACAGTTTAACAATGAAAAATGTCCAGATTCTGATAAATGTGTTATTCAAAATTTCCAATGCTAATTGTCAGTTCCATGTTAAGTATTGAAAACACAATATCTTCTCCCATTCTGAGGGCTGTCTGCTTGCTTTACTTACTGTGTTCTTGGCTGGGCAGAAGCTTTTTAGTTTGATCAGGTCCCAGTAGTGTATTTTTAATTTTGCTTCAATTGCCTGGGGGGGGGGGTCCTCCTTGTAAAATATTCGCCCAGGCCTATTTCTTTAAGAGTTTTCCCTGCACTTTCTTCTGTATTCTTATAGTTTCATGTCTTAAGTTTAAATCTTTAATCCAGTGAGAGTCTATCTTAGTTAATGGTGAAATGTGTGGGTCCAGTTTCAGTCTTCTATAGGTCGCCAGCCAGTTCACCCATCATCATTTGTTAAATAGGGAATCTTTTACCCCACTGAATGTTTTTAATTGGCTTGTCAAAGATCAAATAACGGGAAGTAACTGGGTTCATCTCTTGGTTCTCTATTCTGTTCCATACATCTACCTCTCTGTTTTTGTGCCAGTACGATGCTATTTTAATTACTATCAATTTAATAACCAGAATCCACAGAGAACTCAAAGAACAAGTGATCCCATCTCAGGGTGGGCAAGGTACGTGAAGAGAAACTTCTCTGAAGAAGACAGGCGCATGGCCTACAGACACATGAAAAAATGCTCATTATCCTTAATCATCAGAGAAATGCAAATCAAAATTACTTTGAGATATCATCAAACTCCAGTAAGATTAGCCCACATCACAAAATCCCCAAACCAGAGATGTTGGTGTGGATGTGGAGAAAAGAGAACACTTCTATACTGCTGGTGGAAATGCAAACTAATATGTTCCTTTTGGAAAGATGTTTGGAGAACACTTAGAGATCTAAAAATAGACCTGCCATTCAATCCTACAATTCCTCCACTAGGCATATATCCAGAAGACCAAAAAATCACATTATCACAAAGATATATGTATTAGAATATTTATTGCAGCCAAATTTATAATTGCTAAGTCATGGAAGGAGCCCAAGTGCCCATCGATCCAAGAATGGATCAATAAATTGTGGTATGTGTACACCACGGAATATTATGCAGCCTTAAAGAAAGATGGAGACTTTACCTCTTACATGTTTACATGGATGGAGCTGAAACATATTCTTCTTAGCAAAGTATCTCAAGAATGAAAGAAAAAGTATCCAATGTATTCAGTCTTACTATGAAACCAATTTATAGCTTTCTTATGAAAGCTATAACCCAATTATATTTCAAGAAGAAGAGAAAAGAGGAGAGATAGGGGAGGGTAAGGGGGAGGATGTTGGTGGGGCCACACCTACAGTGCAACTTACAAGGGTACATGTGAAATTTACTAGGTGAAGAATATGTCTTAACACAATAACTAAGAAAATGCCAGGAGGCTCTGTTAACCAGTTTGATGAAAATATTTCAAATTGTATATAAAACCAGCACATTGTACCCCATGATTGCATTAATGTACACAGTTATAATTTAATTAAAAAAAAAAGACAATAACACAGAGCTGCTGAACTCCTTAGTGGAATGTATCATTTTTCATGGGAACACACACACATATACACACATGCACACACACCCAGAGCCATCAGATGGAACATATCTACATGGATTTTTTTTCCACTCAATATTCAAAGCATTTGTCCTTTGTAATATTTACTTAGCAATTAATTTAAATTCCATTTATTTACATCTAATGTTCTTAAATGAATTATAGGGTCAGGAATTATTCTTAGATTTTATATTTCCAAATGAGTAGAATGCCCTATACATTGACAGTTCTTGATAATTGTTTCACACGCTCAGAGGTTCTGATTTCTGAAAGAAAAACTCAGAAACAATAAGAGTTACACCTCAAAACTTCAGAGTGATCAGTGATTTTGTACTTGTTTCTAACAATAAAGTATATACATTCATAATTAGAGAAAACTTTTGACAGAAGTCTGTGTCATGATAAGAAAGTTTAACTCTTTGGTTTTAGAGTGTAAAATCTTTTTTTTTTTTTTAAATTAAATCATAGCCATTTACATTAATGTGTTCATGGGGCACCATACACTGGTTTCATAGACCGTTTGACACATTTTCATCACACTGGTTAACATAGCCTTCCTGGCACCCTCTCCATTATTGTGCTAAGACATTTACATTCCACATTTACTAAGTTTCACATATACCCTAGATAGTAAAATCTTGTTCTAAAAATTCCATTTTAAACATACGAGGTCTTAAAAACAAAAAAATGTTGTACTAGTAGTTTTTTCAACCACATCACATTAAAACAATTTGGATAGAAAGTTTATTTTGCCTCATTATTCTTATTTCTCTATGTTCTTCTCTCTGTAGACTCTTAAGAGCAAAAGGAACAATCTGTTTCAATTGACTTTAAAAACTGAAAAATATTGAAAAGGACTAGAAGAAAAGAGTCCTTGCTGTCTTCTCTGTTGCACTGTCAATGAATGACTCAAGGAAGTAACAGAAAAGAAACCAGCAGCACTGTCTTTAAAAGCAGGTAGACAGAATTGGGTTCTAGTCTGCCTCTGCCATTTCCTAGCTAAGAAGGCAATGCTTGGAAAGGCATAAGCACTGTATCTTAAACTTAATAAGAATTCAATAAGGCCATAGATTAATTTTTTATTGCTGATATAATGTATGCAATGCTGTCTTCTTTATTTTGATAATTCTTCCCCGTATTAGGATGCCTCAGAGGGTTTGCATTTTATTGTTAGCATGATATAATCTTATGTAATTTTCACAGAAAAATTATAAACCACTACAAGCTCTATTTTCTTGTATCTTTAGCTCCCTCAACAGATGTCACAGCAAGGACTGTGTAAGTCTAGCCCTGCAGCTCCTGCCATTGGCAATCTTCCCTGTAGAACAGACTTCCAACATGCTCATTTTCATTAATTCTTTTTGAATGGTAGCATACAAACATCTTCCTGTTTCTTCATTATATATTTTAACTCTTCTCTTCTATAGATTTTAACTTTGTAAATTAGCATTCTAATTTGTTTCACTTCCAGTTCTTCTACTACTATTATAAGTATTCTATTTAATTTTACACTGCAGTTCAGTTCATTATATTTTCAATATAAGTATAAGAAATTAGCATTATTTTACTGATGCCAATGATTTTTTTTTATTAATTTTACTTCATAATGTAACTCAACACTTTTAGAATAGCTGAAAATATTTGCAAAATTTAAAAGACAAGATTAAGACATTTGTGTTAAAGAATATAACAGAAAATAAAGACATAGAACTAAAGTAAGGTATAACAAGAATTAGTTTTGAAGTTAGATTTGGAGGAAAAGCTAATAAGCTAGCTATTCACTTACTTGACAACCACTTATAAAAATTCTACTTGTTTAAGTCACTCTGTTAAAAAACTACAAAACTATGGCTGAAAACTTCAAGAATTTTATAATCTTGACATATTAACATATATGAATGGAATATGATGTATAGGATAATTTTCAAGAAGAATAAAGCTGATACTTCACACATCCTAATTGCAAACTTACTGTAAAGCAACAGGAATCAAAATAGTGTGGTATGGGAATAATGGCAGATGTACAGGTCAATGCTGTAGAACAGAGAGCGCAAAAGTAAATTCACATATATAATGAAATGGATTTTCAATAAGGTTGTGAGACCTTTCAATGAAGGAAAGACTCTCTTTTCAACAAGTTGTGCTGGGAAATGAAGATACCTATGAAAAAAGAAAGGGAGGGAGGGAGGAAACAAGGAAGGAGGAAAAAATAATTAGGTTGTGCCTTTACTTCAATCTGTATGCAAAAATTAATTCCAATAGATCAAATATGTAGATAAAACTACAAAAAGACTAGGAGAAAAGCATATGCCACAGGATTTGGCAGTAACTTATTGATTATGAAACCAGAAACACAGGCAACAAGAGAAAAAGGAAAAAAAATGAACATTAGACATTTCTCCAAAGAAGATACATAGTCAACAAGCACACAAAAAGACACTCCACAGCACTAATCTTCAGGGAAAGACTAGTTAAAACCAGAAAGTGATCATCTCACACATTATTGAGTATCATTAAAAAAATAAAAACAAAAAAAGATAGCAAGTATTGGTAAAGATGTAACAGAAAATAGACATAAAGGAAATAGAAACCTTGTACATATTGATGAAAATGAAAATTAGTATAGTCATTATGGAAGACTGGAGATATTTTTAAAAATTAAAAATAAGGTGGCACCTGTGGCTCAGTGAGTAGGGTGCTGGCCCCATATACCAAGGGTGGCAGGTTCAAACCCAGCCCCGGCAAAACTGCAACTAAAAAATAGCTGGGCGTTGTAGTGGGCACCTTTAGTCCCAGCTACTTGGGAGGCTGAGGCAAGAGAATCACGTAAGCCTAAGAGCTGGAGGTTGCTGTGAGCTGTGTGATGCTACGGCACTCTACTGAGGGAGATAACAAGAGGAAAAAAAAAAAAATAAGAATGAAACTATTGTAGGATTCAGCAATCTTACTACTGAGTATATATTTAAAGGAAATAAAACCAGTATGTCAAAGAGATCTACACACCCACCTTCAGTGCAGCATTATTCACAACAGCCAAGATAGGGAATTACCATAGGCTCCCCTCAACAGATGAATGGATACAGAAAATGTAACATTATGTACTCAGTATAATACTGTTCTGCCTTAGAAAAGAAGGAAATCAAATCTTTGTGACAACAAAAATGAACCTGAAGGGCATGTAAGTGAAATAAGCCAGGCACAGAAAGACAAATGTTGCATGATCTTCCTTTCATGTAGAATCTAAACTTGAAGGAAACAAAGAGGAGAGTGGTGGTTACCAGGGGCAGGAGCTAGTGGAAGAACTGGAGAAATGTTGGTGAAAGGATACAAAATTTCAGTTATATAGGAGGAATAAGTTCAGGAGATTTATCATACAACATGTTGGTTATTTTTAATAACAATATATTTATATATCTGAAAATCACTGAGTGAACACATTTTTTAAGTGTTCTTACAACACCACCAACAAAAAGTATAAGAGGTGATGGATACCTTCCTTCATTTGCTTTAGCCATTCCAAAATACATAAAAATATATCATCTTGTATACCATTAATATATACAATTTGCATTTGTCAATAAATATTATTTAATTAAAAATAACAACATAAGGACTACTGAACTAGACAAAGTTCAAGCTCAGAAAGGAGACACAATTTACTGCACTCAGGATTTCTTCAGTGAGGGAGAAACACTGTTCTGTTATTCAGTTAGCTTTCAATTAGTTTGTAACCACAAAGCATTAACACATCACAAAGGGCTGACAACAACAAAATAAATATATACAATAAGATGTTTTAAAATTCTGACACACAATGCAACATGAATAAACCTTGTAGTCATCTGAGTACAATAAGCCAGAAATAAAAGGACAAATATTGCATGAACTCCATTTATAATGAGATATCTACATTAGTGAAATTTACAGAAACATAAAGTAGAAAAATGATTTTCAGGCCCTGAGAGGGAAAATGGGGAGTTCTTGTTTAATGGGTATAGACTTTCAGTTTGATGATGCTTGCCAACAATGGGAATATAGTTAATGCCACTGAATTATACATTTAAAAACAGTTAAAATTGAACATTTTATGCTATGTATATTTTACACAAACAAAAATTTTTAAATCCATACAATTGCCACACTGAAAAATATGCACGTAGAATATACTATATGAAATCTTATAACTAATCAGCAAATTAAAATAAGACTTTCATTCACATATGAGGTAAATACACACACAGGGGTTGATTATATGTATTTAGTATCAGTGAGCCTTGTCCTGCCCTTCAAAGAGACAGGAACATTAACTTTTCACATTAAAACTGTTGGTAACTAAAGAACGTGATTCTTGATAACTAGCCTAAAAAATATTTGGACACATGAATAAAGAGCTAGGATCAAAGACTTTTTGGATAGTGTTGCTGTCCACTGACCTAGTCAGAGACATGGAGGCAGACACTGCAGATGAAATGAATGATTTATTAAGGGATGGCTGGTTCTCGCTCAGGCACAGTAGCACATGGCCGTCTTTACTCATTTTCTTATATACCCCAAATCATCAGATAGAAATAATCCAAGAACAAGGAAGATAAAAGGTAAAGATTCCTTATCAGAGTTAATCCAGCAAAGTACGTACACACTTTTCTAAACCAAGAATATCTTGTTTAGAGATAAACAACAATGAATATGAACCACAAAGGGCTGGGTTGTCTGTTCTGTTTGTCTACTTCTCTACATGACTAACTGAAAGTTTTTGTGTAAATAGAGGTAGGGGATTAAGTGCAATGGTCCATTGCCCCAAGCAGATGCTCTGTCTCCAGCTATGACTTGGCAAGGGTCTCCAGTACATTCTTTCTTTTAAGGTGTGACTGCAGCCCAAGTACTGGAAATGTTCCTTCTCAGAGCCTCGTGACTTCAAGGAGCAACAAATGAGACTGATTCACCTTACAAGTGTGTGGTGGACTGTGCCCGTTCAGGATAGCTTTGTTTTAGAGAGGGGTTTAAAAAAATATGGTAGTGTTCATTACCACTTAACTGAATAAATGAATAGTAGTAACTCTACATTATAGAATGCTTATATTGAAGATACAGCAAAAAAAAACTATACATCTATACAATATATATATATATATATATATATATATGTGTGTGTGTGTGTGTGTTGGAAAAAGTGGTATTTTTAAAATGTATAGTTAACTGATGAAATTTTCTGGAAAAGTGCATAGATTCAAATATTTTATGCATATAAATCAGTTGCATCCAAAAGGGATGGGGTTAGGGACTTGATTCCACCAATGTTTTGTTTTTGTATGTTCTGTTTTCTACACACAAATATACAAGACAAAATATTGGTGGGGTCAGTCCCTGATGCCTCCCCTTTTGAAATGTAACTGTTTAATACCAGACTCAAAACATACATTAAAATATATATATATATATATATATATATATATATCTTTATAATTCTAAAGTTTATTTAAGCAAAATCACCATTACATTGATGGTTTGGAAATTACGTAAGTAATTAAATCTGTACACTTTCTCATACTTTTACATGATAACCATTTTTCCTTATAATCTTTACTCATGTAGTAGAAAATTATTCATATATAATTTCTGTAAACTAATATCACTTCATTGAGTAGATGAATCTTAATTTTTTGTTTTTCGTATTTTATTTCTACTTTGATAAACTTTGGAAGGCTAAAATAAATATATAAGTAAATATATACAGACAATTTTACTTTCAAACATTTTCATAAGAATTCTAAAGACTTGGAATACTGTCAAAACCTATATATACTGTGTCGAATGATTCTCTATTGGTATCCAAGGATACTCATACTACCAGAAGCAATGTGTAAGCATAATGATTATTGCTTTCAGACCAACTTAGTCAACATTTGTTATGTTATTAACTTTTTAATTTTTTATGACTTGAAAATTATAAATGTATTTGCCACTGTATACATTACAATATTTCTACATTTAAAAATGAAAATATACCCAATATTGTAGGTTTCCAAATGTATAGTTCCTTTTGGAATTCATATTTTCTATTCATTCATCTCCTCCTCTTCCTATCTCTCCTCTTCTTTATTGAAGAAGTGAGAAGTTTCTTAACAGGATAGTATCAAGTAATACAAATCAAGTTATATGAATACAATATATTTACTTGTTAATTTTTTTTGATTTATTTTGAATCTAGTTTTTCAATGTCTTTATTAATATTATTATTAGCTGCAATATTAGTATTATTATTATAATTTTCAGATATTTAATCCTCCTTGTTCTCCATTATTAAGTAAAGTATACAGATATGCTCAAATCATAATAGCTATACAGCCTGATGCATTTTCACAGAGGTAAATCTGTTAAACCTGCATTCAAATAAAAAAGCAAATTATCCACAAAATCTAAGGCTCCACATAAATACTCATACTTATTTTGTATAGTATTTTTAATGCTTGACTCTAGGGGTTAGGCAACTTGAATACATAAGCTCCTGAGAATGTGGCTAAAGTAGCCAAAATATTACTTAAAATACCAATTTATTTAAAAAATGAAATTGAGAATAAAGTATACATTAAAATAATGTTATCCCATTTAACATTAATTGGAAGATATTGTTTTTTCTTCTTCCTTCATTTCAAATAGCTCCAAAAACTTCCCTATGTCTTTATCTATGTCAGGGCCTTTCATTGTCAATAAAACCACCTTTTCTGCCATCTGTCCTTTCCTGAGCACCCCATTTTAGCTGCTATCCAAATTCTTTAAAATAGATACCAATTTCATCTATACATGCTGCTGTGCCTAGTTTTATAATGAGACATACATACCTGTTTGTAAAATATATGGACTAGTATTAGCTTGTTTTTCTTGCTTACCTGTTTGTGTCCTGGAGGTTTAATTTCATGATCACTAAGTAGTTAAGGATGGCTAGATAACATATCACATAGTGATACACCTAACTCTTTAATGCATCTATAAATGCCTCTAGCTTTGCAATTGTGAAAAATGTGAATTTTTGTGAAAATTGTGAAGCTTCCCTAGAGAAAAAATGACTAAATCTGCATTCAATATATTTGGCTCTTTTTTTTTTAACTAACTTTCTCTGGTGACACCTAAATGGGTATCAAACATTTTCATTTATTGACTTATTATTATTTATTATTCAGAATACTATATGTCATTCAAAATATAATAATTGTGATTGTGCCCTATAATATGTGGCATTTTGAAGTGACTATAATAGATGATGACTTTAATTAGTCAAGGGATAGTTTTCAGAAGAACACTAGAATATTTGGTAAATCTTTTTTGTTTTACCACTAACTTCATACAGGAGACTCAGAAACAAGGTAATTTGTGTACTTAAAATGGAAAATAGTTGTTGTAATTATATTTAAATTACTTTCTATTTAGGGTAGCTTAATTTCCTTCTGTTACAAAGGGCTATGTAATGTCCTTGTATGATAAGAAGCTCATAAACATATCTAGACTCCTTATCTTAACTCAAAGCTAGTTATAAACCCAGGTTTCAGACCCTCTCCCTCCAAGAAATACAAAGGTAGAGTTTGAAAAAGCTGGTTGGCAGTCCCAGGCAACAGTAGTTTGCAGTTGCTGGAAGCTAGGCTGACACCATAGCACTCTTCCTGGGGCAAAAAAGTTAGACTTTGTCTTGAAATAAAGGAAAGGAAAGGAAAGGAAAGGAAAGGAAAGGAAAGGAAAGGAAAGGAAAGGAAAGGAAAGGAAAGGAAAGGAAAGGAAAGGAAAGGAAAGGAAAGGAAAGGAAAGGAAAGAAAAGGGAGGAAAGAAAGCTAGCTTCCTTAACTTTTTGGTTCTTTCCTAATATGCCTTCCCCACCCGCAAATAAAAACACCTCTGCT